>UFQX01000983.1:72308-145596 GCA_900497675.1 Arapaima gigas
TTTTTTTTTTTTTTTTTTTTTTTTTTTTTTTGGGGGGGGGGGGGGGGGGGGGGGGGGGGAGTCGCACAAAGCCCATATGTGGGAAGTTGAAGTTAGTAAGTTCACACATGCTGTACATGTTACTGACCTCCCGTTCCTCATGTCACCAGGTTAATTCCTCCTGTCAGATCACAGTGGGGAAAATTCCTGCTGGGGGGGGTTTAATTCTTAAAGAAAAAATACCCTGCTGGTGTGTGTTTCTGCTACGTTGCTGGAAAATATTTCACTTAAAATGAATTGAGGTGTGAAAATAAAAGGCGTCTTGACATGCATGCATGACAGCGATAAGAAGCCTAATTGCAGCGGAAATGTTAATATAGCAGTGATTTAGTGTGATGTCTTCATCCATCCATCCATCGGATCGCGAGCTGAGGGTTTTTTTAGTCTACCGGGGTCGTGTCTTTGAAGCTGACTTAATGCTGCATGTTTACAGTTGATTTGTAAAACCTGGTGTTCCCTCAAAGGCTCCGTTAAATCAATGTAAACAGCTTGATGTTGAGAGCTGGTTTGGAGGAAAACATCCCTTCCCCTCCAGCGTCAAAGAGGGATCTCAGAACCTCGTTTCTCCCAAACGCTCCACAAATTCGCATCCCGTCATCGGTACGCATGTCACCATGTTGGAAATTGACGAAAAGCTCCTAACCTCTGCAGGCAAAACCCAGAAAGGTGTGTGAAAAGCTCAGCCACTCACACTGCTGAGCTCTGCTTCCCAGATCTTCTTCACCAGCTCCATAGACGTGTATCCATTGATGAGGAAGGACTGGGTGTAGCTTCCCAGCTCCAAACCCTCCAGCCACTCTGCCACTGAGCTGGGATTGTGGCCCTCGCAGCCAACAGGCAGCACCTGAAGAAGAAGGAGACAGTCACTGTGTGTGTGTGTGTGTGTGTGTGTGCGCGCGCTGACTTGGAATAACAGCAGTAGGAAAGCAACCAGTAAACAAAAATACATAGAGAAGAGTAAATAATGAAGGAAACGGACAGTTTGTGGTGATTTTATAACTCATGTCCACTACTGAGGGAAGTGTGTCCTTTGTCACTGGGTTCCGTGGTGTTTTAATACAAAGTGGGTCAGTTCTGGGTCTTTTTTTTAAACCGTTGAACGTGATGATGAGAATGTGTTTGAATCCCCAGACTTTGGGTTGTGCCTTTGAGAGCCAGTGGGGGTCTGGCTTTAACTGGTGGGTGCTGAATTGCGCTGTGAAACCCTACAGAGACGCAGCAGCTGTGTCGGCGACAGCCGGGCTGCGTTTCGGCTGCTCCGGAGCGTCAGACGCTCTGCTGCCCTCATCCTCCCGGAGAGGAGGCCCAAGACACCATATTTATTCACCTTTTCTTTATCTTACTTATATTTCCGTACATTTACTTTTTCTCCCTATTCATTCTCCACCGTTGCACCAGGAAGAAGGACGACAAATGATTATTGACCGTTGAACCGCACATTTTGAGTGGCGCGCAGTGATTTCCGCACGTCGCTCCCGTCTCTCCGCCGGCCAGTTACTCCGACTTATTTTCTGCACATCCAGCCACGTGAGAAACCGGACCCGTTTCCTTGACGACTCCTGCCTGGGAACAGGGCTGCTCATCAGCATCGTCGGTCCATCTGCGCAGATGTTGTTTGAAACGTCGTGAAGGAAAACGTGAACACAGGTCTCAGCGGCGTGTCCACAGCGAGCCGTGTGTGTGTGAAATGTAGAACTTATTAGTCCCCACGTTATCTTTTAATGCTTTTAATTGGTTCATATGCATGATTTTGTGTTTTATAAGATGCATTCATTTGTTTCATTTTTGAATTTTTTTTTATCCTGAGGAGGATGCTGGACACCAGGCTGTGAAAGTCACCCTGGCTGGGACGCCAGTCCCTTTATCACATCTACAGTAAAAAGTATTTGAGGGAAAGTAAAGGTTTAGGAAAAGGGACGATGGGTGTTTTTAGGACAACCAGTACTTAGAATTGTTGTCATACACAACAAAAAACAAAAAAGTCCCATGTACACAATTCTAAGATGTAAACTGAGAACTTCTGTGAGACCGCTGTGAAGATGAGCTGAAGGAACTGAGACGATAAACTTACGCAACTTGAGAGCTGAACTAAAAGTTTGTCAGCCAGTTAGAGGGTGGAGGTCAGGAGTGGAAAACGCCGCTGTTTTTTGTCAATTATTATTGTGGGAATTTAGATTTTTTTTTAACATTTTGCCTATAGCATCAAAAGCAGGATTTCACAACGACGTCATTTACCGGAGCCGACATCTGCAGCGATGGGCTCCAGGCAGACGCTCCGGATGAAACCAGTGTGTCATTTGTCTGTTTTTGAACAGCTTGTGGTGAAGAGAATGTAAATTATTTTTCCTGTGTGTGTCAGTAAAACAGCACAGGAGTGAGCGACCGTCCCAGTTCAGCTCACGTCCACAGTCTTTAACCCAAGTCCAAAACCGCAGCCCACCGTGCTAAAACATTAAAACAAACATCCAGGCATTTCGTTTTTCATAAACACATCCCAGATGTTGCAGAAGCTTTTTCACACCTTTTTTGATGGCGATTTAATGGTGAAAGTGACATGAGACTTACAGAAAGACAGAATGAATTACTTTTGGTCCAGGGTGTTTGCAGGCCAGGGGGCCGGGGGGCCGGGGACAGCGTAGCCTCCCTTCTTTTACTGCCCAGTGCAAATGTCGGTAAGTGTAATCGTGAATGACAGACAACGTGAGCCAATCACAGGCAGAAACTGCTGTCTGGGTGGTTTCACACGCAGGAATCACTCGGAGTTCATGAAGCCTGTTGCTCGTGTGTTTCGCCTGTCTGGGCTTTTCATTTCATCCTCATCTTGTACAGTGAGACTTTGTCGTAAGAATCAAGCGAAAGCGGCGATGAAAATGCAACGTATGTGGAACTCCCCTTGATGTGTGACCTGCTGACCTTTGACCTTTGACTTACCCGTGGCAGGAGGCGGACGGCCTGGAGCAACCGCTGTCGGTGAGCAGAGTTGAGGATCCCGATTTCCAGCAGGTCCTGATCTTCCACCACATCACTTCCCTAGGCAAGAAACACCGTTTTCTCCCGTCACGTTACAACATTACAGACGGGAAGGAGAACAATTTCAGTTCATTCAGCAGAAGCGACAGCAAAATGACAGAATTCCTGCACGTTTAGTTGTGTTATTCTTGCTTCATCCGGAGACGCAGTGAAAACAACACACACGACTCGCGCTCAGTTCGCTGACCTCTCAGTGCTGTGAGCTGAACTTGTTAAAAAGTCGTGTTTTTTAGTCAAAACCAAAGTAGCAGAAATTCATATTCACAAACAAGAGGTCAGTTAAAACTGTAATTTTCTTCTTTTTAGACAAAAACTACAAGATTTTCCAACCCAAACATACCAAGTTTTGTAATGTTTTATAATTTTAGTGAATATTATTGTGCAAATACAGCAACAGCCACAGTGTGCAGAGAAGTCGACAGAAAACAAGCAGAACTTTGTCAAATTTTCTTCACTGATGGAGGAGAGTATCTAAAATCTTCACAACCTGGACAAACCCTGTACATCCTGCACGTGAATGTAAACCTGCACGAATGGGACCAAAATCAGTTCATGGCTGACAATTGTTCACAGATCCAGTCACTGCATCACAGTCAATAGACATTTAATGTTTTAACGTTTAATGTTTTTAAACCCCCCCCCCCCCCCTTAGGCCCCTCAGCAGACCTCTGCTTACTCGCCCTCTGGTTTCCGTCAAGTCTGTATCTCACGGAGGGATGTGGGGACACCGGCCATTTTCACACCGCAACACAAACATTATAGAAATTAAAACAGAGGCTAAAGTCCAGTTATGAGTAAATAAATAAACTGGAAAATGTTGGATGTTTCCTCTGTACCAATAAAACCGTAAGTCACCATTGACAAAAGCGATGGCCCACATTTTAGTGCCGTTTATGTTTGTAAACCTCCCAGGTTCACAGCGTGAGGTTCAGTTTTATTATCAGAAACAACCAGTTAGATAAAATCTTGTTAATCCCCTCAGAGCTGAGCATAAACCTGCGAGAATTTAAAGCACGTTTAACTGAGGGTCTGAGAGTCGGGTCTCAGACGGACGGGGTTTTATCTGCAGGCGGCGACGGGAAGAGGATGAATATTGTTGAATACAGTTTACGCTGCCTGAGAACCTCACAGCCACAACCACTTTATCCTGTTGTCCCTTATTACATTTACACTTTAACTGCTGCTGTGCTTCGTCTTGCATTTAATAGGCCAGTTCATTGTTTCAGAAGGTATCTGCCTCCCCTGAACAGTGATAAACTGCACATTTGATTCTCATTTTTACATTTAGGTGGTTAAATGCAAATGTAATTTTTTACATCTGCGTTCATTTCTTGGCTCTCGGTCCAATGGTGGGACTGTAGTGGTGCTTACTCCACAGGTACAGGGACCCCCCTGGGGGACCCCAGTTTACTACAGAGTAACTGTCCAGTTTTACCATGCAGAAAATGAACTATTTTCTTAGTAATGACAATTACACGTTTCCGAATGTTCTACTAATGATACAAAGGCAACAGCTCTCGTTTCAGGAGAAGTTATGGTTTCTAAATGTCACCAGTTCATTATCTCGATTACGCCCAGATTTCCCCCTAATTCTCAGCTACTTTTCTGACACTCAGCATCTCCATGATGAAGAACACTGTGCGGGTAACACTGTCACTCAGAACTGAAAGAGCAGGGAGGCCAGTTTTGCCCCCGTTTTCACCGTCAATGAAAATTCCATCACGGATTTATTCCCATCCTCAGCATTGCTGGGGGAACGTTATTATCTGTCCGAACTCAACGAAGCAACGGCCGCTGGGGACCTGTGGAGATGGACGGGGGGCCACTTAACTCTAAGACTGGTGTCGACTCACAAGTAGAGAACACAGGTTTACATCCCTCAAAGTGACTCAAATCGCTAGACTGGGCTAAACATTCCATATAGTGGAAGACCGGGGGGGTCTACTGTTCTCCTGTGGGTTTAATAGCCCCCAGCGGTGTGTCGGAGGAACTGAAAGGTGACTTTGGGTTCTTTTCTGTTTCTAGCTACAGGAAAACAACCAGAAGAACAAGAAGATGATCAACATTCGGGCAGCCGGGCCGCAGGATCATCTCACACACACACACACCTGCATGCAAAAGGCTTTATTTCATACCACCGAAACACCGGCGCACAAGACACGCCGCAGCAAAACCGAGGACTTCCTGACCAAATGCTCCGGATGACGTAGGTCTGATGCGGAGCAAACCAGCGCCACAAGCTGTCCTCGGAGAAGCCGAAAGTATGGAGAAGAGGGGCGAGCGAACGGGCACGTCGAGCCGAACGGCTTCACACGCCAGCGACCGTACAGGAGGTGAGGATGGAGATGCTCGCGACGCTTGAAGGTTGTTCATCTAGGCACAGTGTTAAACAGAGTCTCTGTGCATCTACATCATAACACAGGAGATGGAGCCTTAATACCATCCTCCGCCGGTGCTGGGATGGAGCACGAAACCGAAACTGCTAAACGCTGTACGAAAGAAACACCACAAGCGCGTTGTTAGGATGGAATGTTACAGGACGCCACACCGAGGAGCTGCGATGGCTGTACTCACCATGAACTGCACGCTGTCAAAGCCGTTGGCCAGCAGGTGCTTCTCATACTGGACAAGTCCAATGCTGTCCAGCCACTGGCCCACAGACTGCAGCGGGCACCGTGGGCCTACGAGAGGGCGCAGAGATGGCCGTTTCTGTAAAGAAGACCTGTCCGCACGGTAGCCACGGCAACCAGCCTGGGAATACTGAGAATGCAGCATCTCGCCCCGTAAGCTTATACTCGGTGCTCACCCACTCAGCACCACGAGGAGACGTCCAGAAAAGCAGAGAGCCAGAGACACGGCCGAGGCGGCAGCAAAGCGCTCGCAGCACATCAGGTTTCTAGGTGGCTGGAAGCAGGATGGAACATCGCCTGATGGTGGCAGTTAGTGCCCCTGGTTCCTGCTCCGTGGCTGTGACTGAGCAGAGGGTCTTTGTCAATCTCTGGGAGTGGTACAGCCATTACTCCCACTCATTTCCCATTCCAGCAGATCCACTCCTCCACACAGGCTCTCTCTCTTGTACCCACCTCCTCCAGCGCTCTCTCTCCCGCTGCTGCCAACAGCGTTCGATCACTGCCGGCCTCTGTCAAAAGGCACACAGAAACATGCAGAAGCTCCTGCCTCCTACACACACACACGCACACACACACGTGGCACGGCTGGCTCCCACCGTGCCAGGTCACGCTCCTGTGAACGTTTCTCCCTGCCGTGTGTCCCGCGTCCCCTGGTCACACACACATCGCGACAGAACAAGCAGGACGACATCTCCCCATGGTAACCGGTAGCAGGGTGAGGGATTCGCCTGGTGGAGGTGCTGAAGAGAGAGGTGAAAGGATACATGGAAGAAGACAGAAGAGGTGACGCTGTGGGAAGGAGTAGAAGCAAAATAAGGATGATGTGGGGGGGGGGCAACAAGGTAACAACGGTTCGGTACGGCAGCACCATCTTTCTCCGCACTGGAAGTCCGGCCGTCCGCTTCTGAACATCTGTGTCCCGAGTTCGGCGGCACCTGATTCTAAACCGTGGAGATTCTCCTGATTCTCCAACGTGGAGACCCGCGCCGACGGCAGCAGAGCGGAAACACGGCGATTCGAAGCCCTGCGCACAACCGCATCTCTCGAGTTCCACATCAGCACAGCCCGAGGCCTCATTTCTCACTCCATAACCAGCACCGGTTGCAATGCGCTGCAAAGACGTGCGATTTCCGCTGGGAGGACGCAAAAATATCTACTGAGTGCTTCTGTGATCACTTTCCCAAAACGTCATTTAAGTTTGAAAATAATTAACACAGTAATGTAATAATTACTCGTGTACCTGCGGGTTCGCTGTGCCAGGCGGAACTTCATCATCCACACACTCAGGAAAATAGATCATATTCAAGCCTGAGAAATGGTCACTACGTGTGTGTGTGTGTGTGTGTGGTGCAGCAGCCCCCAGTGAAATCGCTTTCAACACCCTGAAAAGATACAGCACAGAAAGAGAAAAGACAGACACTGAAGCCACGTTGTTGTAAATCGTGTTTATTTATCAAGTCCAAACTTTACACGCGATCCATAAAGCTGCAGGAAAACATTTCCAACAGTCCATACTTATCGGCAGCGCGTTGGCGTAACGACGAGAGGAAGAAGTGTGTCCGTGACGCTCGAGGAAGGACACGCAGTCACACAGCTGCTTTGTGCAGCAGCAGGACGGCGGGGATCTGCTGCGCTCCCAGCGATGAGCCGATCGGCCTGTCAGCTGAGCTTCTTCGCAAATAAGAACATCAGGCCAGATAGCTGGAAAACACCGAATGCCTCGTCATCCGAATATTAATGAAAGCAGAATCGTTACCATGGTAACTGCCTCGCATCCTGCTACCCACATGCATTGGGGAGGGGAAAAAAAAAACCACGATCCTCCTTCAAGGGCAGAAATGCTGTATTAATTCACTTCAGCTCCTGTTTTTACACCACGTTTTCCTTCACGGTTGCCTACGAATAAAAAAGAAAGCAGCTGAGGTTTGTAACCACATCACAGGTAAATAAACGAGTAAAACTAAAAATTCCCAGATGCAAAAAAAACCCTCTTACTGGCCGCCCCTCCTCCTCTGACTGTTTCTCAGTTCCACCCAAGAAAGACCCCAGTCGACTCCTCGGGTGGTCCTCCAGGCGCCTGGCCTCCGACGAGCAGGTGAACGGCTGTGAGCAAAAGAGGAGGAAAGAAGAGATTCGGGAAGTGAGACTTGAGAAGAACGGAACCTGTCCTGCGGCTCTGAAACCTCCAGCTCTGACGGCCGCTGGCTGCAAACGTACAAGTTGAGCCAATTTCTTCTTCTGCTCCAGGCTGCGTGGATCCGAACCGCCGACAGGTTACGGAACGAAAGGCAACAACAAACATCCGGGAAGTTGCCGTTATACTGAGGAAATAACTTCTCAATCTTTGGTGTTTCAAAAGGCGACATCCTGGTTGAAGGAAGACCTTTACTGGGCTGGTAGGTGGTTTCATCAACATAAATGATCACAGTTACAATCGATCGAGAATATTAATCTAACATCTGAAATATGTGACAGACACGTTTCAGGTTTTCTGTTTGTTCCACCTGTGGCTTTGAACACTGCAGAGGAAAACCCCGCCACACACCTGTCCAGAGGAGCAGAGGGTAAAAACCCCCCAAACGGGTGCAAATGCGGCACTTTCTTACCCCGAACAGCAGCAGCTCCATCAAACATCATGGTGTGTGTGTGTGTGTGTGTGTGTGGGGGGGGGGGGTGAATACTTACATGAACAGCACTTTTCAGCTTTTTTCTTCTAAATACCTGCAAACCGATGACTTCCTTTTGCCGGACGGTGTCGTGTTGGAGTCCGCGGGCCCCCCTGAGTCCCTTAAACTTCCCTCGATGACAGCAGGACCCCCCCTCCGCGGGCCCCCAGCGGACAGGCGGCTGGTGTGAAGTAGGAAAGTTTCTCTTATTTCAGCAACTGGTGATGAAATTCAAAGCCCGCGAGTTAAACTTACTTTCCTGTCACCGGACGCGAAGGTCGCGGCGTCGGAGAATCCGGCAGCTTCCTGGTTCCGGACAAGTCGCTCTGTTACTCCGGGATCTCGGAGCTGCGCCCCCCCCCCTCACGCCGATCTCACACAGACGCGCGCGCGCACACGCACATCTCGCTCACGCACCGCGTCTGCGGGACAGAAATAAGCGACAGCGGGTCTCGGATTTGATCGCTCCTCACGGACGTGCGACGTGTCCCGGGAAGGTCACTTTCAACTCGGGCGATGGCTGTAAAACAGCGGAACAAGAACGTCGGCGGCGACAGAAACTCGAGTCCGAGTCCGGATGACGTGGCAAAGAAGAGCCCGAAAAGCGGCGACCGCGGAGCTGCCGACGCCCCGGCGTCTGGGTCCGGGGGTTCGGTCGGCTTTCTAGCCACGGCGGGTTATCTGCTCCTGGTCGCGGCCGTGGGCTTCGCCGCGTTCCGCCTGCAGCGAGTCCGAGAAGAAGTCGTCGAAATCGGCCACAGGAGCGAGGTGTCGTCCCTCCGGAGCTCGGAGCTGAACGCCAAAATGGATGCGCTTCGCCAGCAGGTTCGGTCCCGCTCGGCACAACTTAAACACGTTCCACGCGCGTAACGACACTTTTTTTACTTTCTTACAGTTCCGCGTTTTTCCCCAGAAACAAACCTCAATAAACGTCGCGAAAAAGTGGAATAATCGCGTGAAAATCAGAAAACACACGTACTTTAAACGTGTATTAACGACAGATCCTAAACTGGTCAACGAATGAATGAATGAATGAAGCGCGGTGAATGAATGAAGGGGAACACAGGCTACGCCCTGCTCCTGTTTCCCACTTATTATTATTATTATTATTATTATTATTACTATTGGTTTTAGGAGGCGCGGTCACGAAGCTGCGGGTTTGTGCTCCAGATGTCCAGCTGTGGGGCTGAAAACCCCCCACGAACTTTTCAGGGTTTCTTCAGAGGGCACTTTTCTGTGCAGCAGCACGTTTGTTGTACTACGGTTGTGCTGCGTGTGACCTCGGTGTGACGTGAGCTTATTGAAACGCTCCACAGTGGGTCGGATCCCTGGGGGGCATCAGGTCATGTGCCACACCCCCTGGCTCGGCAGGGCGGGGATTGTTCAGTTCGGGACTTGGGGGGGATGGGCGTAGAAACTCTGTAGGGGGCTGTCGGGTTGGACCCTCCGGAGGGCCTGTGTGCTCTGCCTGTCTGCAGGGGGTCGCCGCAGCCGCCTTTCCTCAGAAACGTACAGAATAACAGTGTCACCCTGGAGGGAAACTGACCGGGTGACAAACACGGACCTCGCCCGTTCGCGTGTGTGGGCGGCTTTATTAACCAAAATGAGCCGAAATCTCACGTCGTGTGTTTTCACTGCGTGACCTTCTGGGCGGTTGTGCGGTTTGTGGCTGTTATTCGACTGGGTTCATGTTTTCTGGGTTGCGTTTGTGGTTGAAGGTGGACGCCGCGAAGGAGACGGTGAGCGGCTTTGACTCCGCCCTCAGCGACATGCGAACAGAACTGAACAACGTGGGCCGGCTGCAGCGGAGAGGGGAAGAGGAGACGCGACGGGTGGAGGAGGCGCTGCAAAGGCTCCAGAAGGAGATCTTGAAGGACCTGTCGGATGGGATCCAGGAGGTGAAGCAGACACGGCAGCAGGACTTCTCCTCCCTCGAGCGGACGGTAGACGAGCGGCTGGCGGAGCTCAGCGGGTCCATCGGCGAGAGCGTGGCCGGGGTGGCCGAAGTTCAGACCGAAACACAGAGCCAGCTGCAGGACCTGCAGGCACGGTTGGAGAGCCTGCCTGACACCGCGCAGCTCAGGGAGCAGCTTCAAGGTGTGGTTGCCTCCGTGGCTGAGCTTCAGGCTGCCGCCACGGCAGCTGGAAAAACCACGGACTCCCTGAGCGAGCAGATAAATGCTGTGGGAGCAGAGCTGCAAACGCGAAACCAGGAGGTGGCATCTCAATCGGAGGAGATCGGGTCGGTGAGGGCGATGGTGCAGAGCACCACTGGGGCGCTCAGGGAGTCCCTGTCGGCGGTCGAAGTGACTGTCCAGGCTCTTTCCGACCACACTCAGAACCTGCGATCCGGGATCGAGCGTGGCGAAGGCGGGCTCCAGAGCCTGGAGAAGGAGGTGCGCAGGGTAACGGATCGATCTGAGCGGAACATCGAGGATGTGCAGGCCAGGCTGAAGGCCCTTGAGGACAACGCTGATGCCATCTTGGCCTTCGTAGCAGAACAGGTGTCCAAGCTGGAGTCCCGTCTGTCCAAATACGACTCTCAGGACAGCGCGCTGGCAGCGTTGGCCAAAGATGCCGACAGCGATCGTGCGAACGCGCAGAGGGACGTCCGAGAGCTTCAGACCAGTTTGAGGGAGGTCAACAGCACTCAACAGTCCCTGGAAAATGTGTTGGCGGAGCACAAGGACCACGTGGAAGAGCTGCAGGCTGCGGTGAGGGGTCTGGGCAGCGCGCAAACTGAGCTGCTCTCCGGCCTGTCTGGTCACACGCAGCAGATACAGGACCTGGAGCAGAGGGTGGCCGTTTTCGGGGATTCCGGGTCCCCGGTCTCCGAGGTGAAGGCCTCCGTCAGTCAGATTGAGAGTGACCTGCAGCAGCTCAGGACAGCGGTCGACAGCCTGGTTGCCCACTCTGTGAAGGTGGAGCAGCATCAGGAAGCCATCGCATCCCTGCGGAGAGACTTGGACCAGACGCAGGCCGCTTTGGAGGTGCTGTCCAGGAGCCCCCAGAGCCTCGAAGAAGAAAAATAATTAAATATACCGTGGTAGACGTGGAGGGAGAGGGGGTTCCCCCCCACAGCCTACGATGCGAACGTCTTCCCTTAAATTCGAGCTCGGTGGTCGTCTCTTAAACCCCACCAATGAGCCCATAACTTTAGACGGTAGCTTTTATTAGGAAAAAGTGTGCATACCAAAAAAAAAAATTGTGCTTTGTGATAAAATAAGGAACTTCTGAGGGAAACCAGCTCTGGCGGCGGAACATCCTGCGATCGGCACTTGGCGACACCCAAAACGGACCCCACTGGGACTCCCCGCACCCCTCCCCGGACAGGACGGGAGCGGAGCTCGGCTTTACTCAGCTGAACGTAGCGCTTGTTTTCAGGAATCGTGCTGTGCAGGTTTGCTGGAGTGACTGGGCTTTCGGCCGTGAGGAGCCTCTGCTCCGGTAGCGACTGCTGATATTGGGGGGACCTGCAAAAGTGCTCATTTTTAACTGAAAGGAAAAGAAAGTGTAAACTGAAAAGGTAACACAGGCCGCTGCTGTCATATTAGCGTATCTGCGGTTTAGTCGCAGTTTAAAACGGGTTCAGGGAACCCGGTAATGATCCGTCAAAGCGGCTCGAGTTTAGCTGAACTGCAGTTAAGCTGCAGCTAAACCGGCCGTTTTTGGCTGGATATGTTCTCTATCATACATTAACCCTACAGTGGACAAAATGACGCGCAAAGGTATAAAGTGGGTCATTTTTGACTCGTGTTGTTACCAGGTGTTTCTCTTCATTTTGAAACATAACTTTCTGTAATATTTTGCTTAACTAACTGACGATACATTAAATGTTTTTCAGTAACTTTAGTTACACAAATACAAAACTTGACAAGCCGTTATAAAAAACAGCTGAGGTTCAGAAAACACCCGACCTGGACGACAGGGGGCAGAGGACCCGACAGTCAAGTTTAAGAAACCAACTTGCAACTTGTTCCATTTAAACTCACCTAAAGCTGTAATGACAGAGCAGCAGGTGTGAAAACTACCTGTGGAAACTGCCAGTCCTGCTTCTCTCAGAACTTGTCCCCCTTCATCCAGGCCGGTCGAGTCCTTCGCCAAGTTCACTGCACCGGTTCATGTTCTTTCTGAAGTTTCTGCGCCGGCTGGGGAGACGGGGCTGTGACCAGCGGCCGGTCGCCTCTACGGCTCGTTTCAAAACAAACAGCAATATATGCGCACGTGAGCCGCCCAGGCAGGTCGTGTGCGGGGGGCCCAAGTGCTGCTACCAGTGATGCCATTTCTGGTACCGTTTATGCAAAGTGTGACACGAACAATCTTTTGAA
This sequence comes from Arapaima gigas, assembly GCA_900497675.1. Classification (NCBI taxonomy): domain Eukaryota; kingdom Metazoa; phylum Chordata; class Actinopteri; order Osteoglossiformes; family Osteoglossidae; genus Arapaima; species Arapaima gigas. Next base: position 85,002 of record UFQX01000983.1, read on the forward strand.
TTCTACAGTGTGTATTTTTTTCTTAAAAATGTTTATTAAATTGGCTTACGGTGATTTATGTGTGGTATTACACCGCGTCAGGAATATCGTGCAGGTTTATCTCCGCTGCAGTCACAGTCAAAGGCCGCCACCCTCAGATCTACTCGATTCTGTTTTTATATCAAATATTATTGGAAAAATGTCATTTCCACAGAAACTGTGCAACATGGGTTGACATGCTGTGTGACAAAGGTGAGCAAATGTACAATTGAAGGGCTCAGTCCCATCATCCACCTTCTGTCCAGCTCAAGTTTCAATTCAGAGGTTTATACGGTGTCTGACAATTATATAATGCGAATACGAAAAGTTCCGTAAAGCACAACAGGCATAAAGGTTAAGTATTTCACACTGTTTTACATATGTAGAAACAACCAACTGATCATCATCATCGACAGCAGCACTAGCTTAAGTACACTGGGAATATGACAGGACTTTTAAAATGTACTTGTGTATAAATAATGACAGCTGTCAGTCATACAAAACAAGATGCGAAGAAACAAGCTGTGGAACGGAGAGAAGAGTTAAACCGGCGCGCGCACGCACACACACACACACACACACACACACACACACACACACACACACACACACACACACACGTTTCAAGTACAAAGATAGTTTAACCACCAAACTGTCACCTGCCTTCTGCTTTCATTGGGTATGAAAATGATGACGTAGCACCAGAGTAGAGATATGTGCAGAGTTTCCATTTCTGCGTTCAGTCATGCACATGCAGACAACCTGCCAAGGACCCCCTGCACCGAAACCAGCGAATGTCTGGAAGGAAGGAGCTAAACGTGAGGAAAATGCAACGGACGCAGAGCCCCACGCCGGTGGTTTCCCACTCCGGCTGGAAACGAACAAACGTGACGTTTTCACCGTAACTTCACACAAGCGTTCAGTTCAGCTGTGGAAACATCGGTTTCGTCTGCAGGTTGTTCCACAAACTCCCTTCTATCCATCGTGTTGTCAGGGTCAGATATAAACCACGTTGTGAAAATAAGTACAAAGTTCATAAGTTCCTCCTTCCTTCTCTGGTCGGTGCTCAGATTTTTACTCTGTTTTGAACACCGTCGCTGTACTCAGCTGATGCCTTTGCCCAAGGCACCTAGTGATGGTACAGACACCACCCTACTTAGAGATGTCTTCTCAAACATATGTGTGGACTGTTGGACAGAACCTGTGTAAACAGGGGGAGAACATCCAACTGTAGTGACAGCCAGATTCAAACCCATCTCCAAACCTGCAGCCCAGGAGCCCCACTGCGCCACCATATTTAAATACATACATAAATAATTAGGGTTAAAATAAGTCTTGTAAAAACACGCAACCTGGCTTCCCGCCGCAAACCTTAACTATTACTCTCGTTTCATAACAGCTGAGGACCGACCAGGAGCCGCCGGAGGCCCTGACAGGCGAGCTGCTTGTACCGGTTTGGCAGAAAGCAGCAGTTACTGTCACTGTGAGACTTGGGGCTGGAAGTGAGTGTCGGTGGTGCGGGGTGCTTGGGAAATGCCACAGTGTGTAGTCACAGCAAAGTAAAACACGCCTACGGTGGAGTCAGCGCCAGCACGTGGGGGGCGTCCGCACGATGTAAAGGGAGTTCCTACCAGACACTGAGCAACTTTGGTTCTGAAGGCAAGTTTCAGTGGTGAGGGGTGTCCGGGGTTTCTCTCTTCAGGGTAGCGGGGCGAAGCTCAGGGAGGAATAGTGCAAAACGTGGCTCCTGACACGCTCGGTGTGGGACTGTGAGGCACCACAATCCTCACTTCCAGGTGGCCAGGACCGGCCGCACGCTGCCGCCCGCTTTGGAGCTCTTGGGCCCCAGGGACTGTCCTGACCGGCTTCGGAGGTCCCTTTCTGCTCCCTCGCTCTGCGCCTGCTCTTCATCGTACCTACAGCCACGAGAGGGGAAAGGCGGTGCGCTTGTGCTTAGAGGCTGAGGAGTCATCTTTACTGAACAGGTAAACATGTCTTCTCCCACAGCTGGAGGAACATTCGCAGGTTTTTTACAACAGCTTCAACTTTGCCTCTTTTACCCAAAACAATCACGTCTAGTGAATTGAGGTCATCTAAGTCGACCGCAGGGCTGAACTGTATTTTACGCAAGTAAAAAGTCGAATATTTGCTACCCAAAACCTATCGTTTTCAGGACAACCAAGACAAGGTGTCTATTTTAATAGCATAATAGTCAATAATACTGGCAGGAAATCTTAAACTGCAGTCTAATGTGGCAACGTGTTTGCTTTATGGCTAAAAACAGCGTCAAAGTGACCAGTGCAGCTCCGTACACTGATATCCTGGATTTTTCATTACTTTCTTGGATAACCTTGGATTCCACCTCCATACCAGAGAGACGTTTGGGTTGAGAGAAGTTAAGGTTGTATTTTTTAATAAATGTTCTTTCCGAGACCATAAATGATGCATCAAAAGGTAATCATCTGTTTGAGTTCTCGTCTGTGCAGAATTCCACAGAAACATAACATGAACCCAACCTTTCATTAAAGTGGGCTTTTCCTTCATCCCGCCTGAGGAAAAAAGGATCAGGAGGCTCCTTCTAGGAGGCCTGTTTGCAGCTGAAGAGCCAGGAAGCAGGAGACAGAAGGGCTGCCGGTTGTTTCAGGTGAACATGGGATCTACAGGCTGATCTGCTGTGTTTGAGGGGGAATCGTCGTTCGCCAGTTTGGAGAAAATCATCTAGTAAATGGAAACGTAACACAAAGCGCGTGACCATCCCGGCGACGAGGGTCTTACTCACAGGACCTGGTAGTTTCCGAGTGCCTCTTTGGGTGGGCTTCGATTCCAGCGACAGTCTGGGACCTCTCCGTTGGGAGTGACGATGTTCAGAGTATCATTCATGAGGTTGTATTTCAGGATGCGGTCATTTGCCGTGCTGGAGGTCAGTGACGGCGAAGCGTTTACCTGTCAAAAATCTTTGGGTGAGACTCTCACCACCTGGTGAGGCTTTACAACCCAGCTGGGGCAAAAACTGGGGTCAAAGCATTAGCATGAGATGCAGGTACAGCTGTGCCTGAAGGCATAGCCCCCTGCAGGGGAAGGAGGAGACCACCCAGGGCCACAGTGACAGCCAGCGTGGACAGGCTGTTTTGCAACAACATTCTTCTGTTTTAGCCCTTTGAGTAAATTATCATTTACTATATTTTTAAACATTTCTAAAAACAATTTGAAACGTCATCGTTTGATATTCGTCATCCACTGAATAGACAGTATAACTCATCTTTTCTGTATTATTGTGCAGATGCACAGCTCTCCGCGTACCGTATTAACACCCCTTACAGCCCCGTTTCAATGAGCCCCATCCGTCAAGAGGACTCCCAGAGCGCTAACAGAACATTACTGCATCCCGGCGACTACAGCAGGACTGAGACATCATTTCATCACCAACAACACAAACTGCCCACCTCGATCAGCCACGGCTTCAGCCTGTCGTCGATGATTATGTCATATCCGTAGCACTCGAAGCAGTGCTTGTCGTTGTTCATGACAGGCTACGCAGAGTAACAAACAGTTGTTATGTTCAAAAGTGAACAGTAATTTTATGTTCCGCAGGTCAAGAGGTACGAGCTTCAATTCATTTTATACACACAAAAATCAGGATTCCGGTGTGTCCACATACAGTGCAGTGCGATTCATTATTATAAAGTGCTCCGCCCTGAAGGCACAGAGTGTGTGTGTGTGTGTGTGTGTGTGTGTGTGTGTGTGTGTGTCTGCTGGCCCTGTTGATCCATGTACTACTTTGGACTGGAGTGTCTGCCATACTCACTGCCACAGCTTTAAGTGACTGCACAATAATCCAGTGGATCTGGTCAAACAACTGGTTGGTCACCTCCTTCCCCCGGGTGCTTTCTAGGTACAGCCGCAGGTTACTGACTGTCCACTTGCCCCCATGAACATGGTTGTAGTCATCCTACAACACACACACACACACACACACACACACACACAAAATCACAAAGACATAGAAACACACTAAACATCTTTCCATACAGTTGTACTCTCCTTCAGTGCAGCTTCAGTGTTTCTTACACACCCTGAGTGCATTTACCCAGAATCCCTGGCAGCTTCTTCACACAGACTCACCCCATGTTTCTGAATGGCTACATTAGTGAGGTGAACAAACATGTTGTCAAGTTCACTGGTGCTTGGAGTATATTTGACTGTGCAAAACCGACAAAATCCAAGTTTGTACCTGCAAATCAAAACAGATCAGTGAATATCTGCACATGTACAAGTAAAAGCCCAAAATACATCTACCGGTACATCTGGATTTAAAGACGTCTGACCTCATTTTAATCCCATATAATTCAATTTTGGTATCAGCCTGAAATAAGATACACGGCCCAATAAAACTGGTATGGCAGACATCGAGCACCTCCAGCTACATCGCATGCTTTGCCCATCACTGGACCCCAAGTGGCCAGATACTCACATGTAGCACTTGAGAGGACGGTAGGTGGTCACCAAAACATAGAGCCGTAGGTCGAACTTCTTCCCACCAATCAGCAAAGGATTATCAATATACAAGGAGATCACATAGGCTTCTTTACCACTAGACGCTGCCAAAAACCTGTTAAAAACAATTAGCACACGGAGCCCTCATATAACAGCAGCTTCAGAAAAACAAAAACCTTTACGATGCCTTTTAATACACAGGACCACCAGTAGGGAAATGGGGGTCATTATAACATTATGTCTTATTCAGCAAAAACACTAACACACTACAACAATAAAGCACTTTTACTGGAAATGGTCTCAGAATCACATAAGTAGCTGTTTCTTATTTATCTCTGAATGCACTGTACACATCTACGAAAATAAGTAAATGGTTGATGTGCTGAAAAAACGGGAAGGCAAGGGTTCTCCTCAGGTGACATCATCTGACGTGCTTTATTACAGTATCACAGGGAGATTCTCCTGCCAACTCGTCTTAATCGGCAGCCTCATCCTGATCCAGCAAAACGCATTCTCTCGCACGCACGCGCGACAGTTAGTTGTCGGAAAACTCTGAACACGGCAAAGGGGCGAGAGGTATGGGGAGGCGCTCCCGGCGGGGTGGAGGAGGGAATGCACCCACCGGTAGTGAAGGGAACAAGTGCAGAGAACAGACGTCCTGCGCTGTGTGCTGCAGACATGATGCTGCCAAAACTGAGGACTGAGGTGCGATATGCAAAATAAAAATAAAAACGTAGAGGAAACCCTGCTACCGGGGGAGGGAGAGGCCGAAGCGCACAAGAGGTGTGATAAGAATGAAGATTATGACGGTATTAATAACAAAGAAAGGAGGTGTGCTATTATGTGCTCTTCATTGCACATGTGCTATAACATTATAGCTTGAGCACGATAACAAAACAGCACTAAAAGGCGCATTACTGATAACCTCCCGATTCCGTTTCGTGGCACTTTTTCCCCATTAAATGGTCATTTAGTTTCCGCAGTGGGTGGAAAAAGAAATTGCAGAAGACCCGTCACCTTTCCTTTTGCTAGTGGCAGGTTTCAGTCCCAGTGATAATCAGCTGTGCATCTTTCAGGCCACCTTACACACTCATACAGAGCAGAATGACAGAAGTGATCAGAAAAAGCACAGACGTTCAACATGACGAAATGTGTCCCTCTCGTGGGCAGCGAAGTTGACTGAACAAATGACTGAACACATTATTAACCCCAGAAACTGAAATCACACCAAACTAACCAGCAAATTAATTTAATTATATTTTAAAAAGAGGGTTAATCAGACAATGTGTTCAATAAACACTGACAAACATTAAGAGCGGGGTTTCCTCTTATGAGTGCAGTTCTGTTATTTAGTTACTACCGCAGCCCTTGGAGAGCTACTGCAACACCCCCCGTGGTTCACCAGGAGTGTTTGCCATTAATGTTTTATCCAGAAAACACAGCAGCGCTGCTAGATGCTTCGCAGATCTCAGATACTCACGTGGAGGTGCGGCTGTCACGGGACCACTTTTTGATTTGGGAGAGCTTGTTGATGAGGAAGATTCCTTTGCCCTGGGCTTTCCCACATGGCTTCATAATCCAAGTGCTGGACGGATTCTTCCTGAACTCCTCTACAAACAGGTTGTAATCTGCAGGGAGCATGAAAGTCACTGGTACGAAGTCTGCAAGACAAAAGAGACACACACTGATGGAGAACACTGCCTAGTGAATGGTGCCTCTCACTGAAGCTGAAGAACATACTACAGACACATACAAAAAAATAAAAAAAATTAAAAGAAAAATCACAAGCAGAATACAGATATATTCTAATCCTGGATACACACTAATAATAAGTAATCAAATTTCATCTGTCTCAACATTGAACTCGGATCTGCAGCTCATCCAATTGTTGTCATTAGCAGGGAAGTCCTGAGTCCAGGTGAGGGGACACAGTACCTAGATACACGTATTTCCCCTTTTCGTCTTTCTCTGCCAACGGACTGCCCTCCTTCTCCAGCTCCTTCCTATAGCGTTTGATATTCTTCACCATCAGGTCCTTTCTGGTCAGCTCGTAGTGATTGGGGAAGTGGTTGACCAGCTGGTCATCGGACAGGCGGTAACCAGTATCCACACTGAAGACATTCCTGATGGTCTGCACACTCATCCTGCAAGGACAGGTAAGAAGAAATGCCCTCAAGGCCAAGAACTGCCCCCCACTCTACAGGATCTGCATGTCTCCAGAGTGAAGAGGCATGCGGGCAAATTATTGTGTATATGAAAATGTGCGTTTCGAACATTCGCAGATTACAGAATGCATAAAATTCGGCAGACACGTGGTCACAAAGGTCATGAGCTTCAGTGAAAGTTCACATCAAACTTCAGAATGGGGAAAGAAAGTGAATTTGAGGTTGTTACTCCTTCTGAGTATTTCAGAAACTGCTGCTCATCTGGGGTCTTCACGCACAGCAGTCTGCAGAGTCACACAGGATGGTGTGAAAAACAAACGGCCAGTTCCAGCGTGACGATGCGGCGCGTCACACAGCACAAGTCATCTCAACCCGCTTCCATGAACGTGACAGCGAGTTCGGTGAACTTCAGTGGCTCCTCGGTCAGCAGATCTGAACCCACCAGAACACCTTATGGATGCGGCGGAACGGCAGGTCGGCAGCGTCAATGTGCAGAATTACGTGATGCGTCGTGTCAACAATAATCTGGACTGTGGAAAAGTGAACAGCCCATGTTGGATTTCTAGGTAATGTGCTTGAGCTGCTGTTACAGCTGCAGTCTGGAATAGGGGTTTTAACCGACTGTTGCTGGGTGAAGTTAAATTGCACATTTATGGGATATTTGCTAAGAATGAACTCTGAAATTAACAGGGAAAAGGTTATATTTACATTACAACTGACTTGACTGTCACCTTTCGTGACACCTGAATATTTTAGTTATAAAATCAACTTCACATTTATATCGTAACTGCTGCCTAACCACTTACCAGTAGAAGTTCCAGTCGTCGCTTTCTGACACCGGAATCCATCCTCGTTTTTCGAAGTTATTGATAAGTACGGACTTCTCTATGTCCGTCACCCACTTCACTTTACCAGCCATGTTATCTCCACCAGCACAAAAACACTTTCATCTCAACAGACAACCGGACAGGTTCTCAAGCCGATCGCAACCAGCCTGTCACCGCGTCTTCTCCATCAGTCAAGTAAAACAATATACATTTACCATCGTCCGTGTAGCCAAACATGTATTTGCTGTAACGAAGAGGCAAGATTTGAAGCAAACCGTAATCTTGCTAAATCTCTCACACATTGGCTTTTAAAATACAATCCGGCAAGTGCCCACCCTACAAACCTCCCGTCATGTCACCACAGAGGTCTGAGGAGGTGGGCGCTTCCTGACGACCATTCGAGTCCCGGCAGCTGAGCTGACACACAATCGACTTCCGGGTCACTACCACGGTAACCAGGCACGCGCTGCTGGCATTTTTCCGCTGCGCTGCTTCCGGCTGGCCTCTGCACGTGCGGATTTAAAGAATTGACGGCCCCAGTTTTAACGGAACTCCGAGACCGTTACAATTATATCTGACTTATATTCTGCAGTAATATTATAACAGCTTAGAAACACCAGAGCATTTATTTTCTCTAAGGTTTACTAATTTTCCTGCACCACTGGCATCTGTAACTGAAGAGTAGAAATGTATTCTTTCATTCAAAATAGTGTAACTTTTCTAAGGTTCAAATATTTGGTTAAAAACGTGACCTGACCTGTCAGATCAGGAGAAAAGCAATAAATTACCTCCCAGTCACACTGCAACTGTCCTGTTTTGTCTGGGATGGTGTGACTGAGAGTAGCAGTTAGAAGGAGCACAAAGCAAAATCACATTAGTTTAATTATCAGAATTAAATGCAGGTGTTTAATCCTTGATTTAAAAAGTGGCAATACTAACATGTTAAAACATTAGCTACATCCCTGGATCTCCATCCTGGTCTGGAGAAACCACTGTCTTTACATAATTTAGCCATTAAGTGAATGAATAAAACAGCTGAAATGACACTGAACTAGTGGGCGAAACATTCGTTTTGGTATGAATGGTGTCAACAAATTTGTTGAATGCTGCTGAACACAACTGGGACTGAAAGTCTGTTCACAACTCAGTTTGTCTACTCCACAGGCCAAAGTGATTTTTCCCCTAACACAGAAGTAACAAAAGGTACAAAATGCAGTTGTCACTCTTTATTCATGGGTCAGGTGTGCTAAATCCTCACATAAAGCAATAATAAATCATCAACCATCAATTTTTAACAGCTTCTGCAGTGCGGCGCTGCGGGGGTCCGCCGCTGATCCCGGGGCCACAGGGCACGAGGGGAGGAACCCCATGAACAAAGTGCAGTTGGTGGCAGTATAACATTAATTTTTTTTAAGAATACACTTAAAATTACATTAATTAAAATTAAAGTGAGTCCACAACTTATAACCTTAACTGGGATCAAAAGTCGGTTTGAATGTGACACGGTTCAGATCAGATCAGGTGCTCAGTGTAAATTCTACATCCTCCTGTATTGTTATTGTATCTGCAGTGCTACTGGTGTCATTTACGTCGGCAGAAGAACTGTGCTATCGGACTAAGTGGCTGTACCTTGAAAACGTGCATCTACGTGTGCACGTTGGTGTGGAGAAATGCACTTTTGTTTACTCCGAGTTGTGTGCTGCTTTGAAGAAACACATTTGCTGCATGAATAAATGTCATTTTTAAATTACATCTCCTTCTCTATCCTTCTGCCACTGAGTAGCTCCGCGCTGTCCCAGTGCCTGGACATTCTAGTCCCCTCACCGCACTGTTTGACACGCCATGAGTGAGAAAGCCCAATAAAGAGCTACATTGTAGGATTTGTGCCCACTTGCAGCTTTTACACCATGCATCACACGAAATTCATTCATACCATTAAGATCATAAGCAGAAATAAAAGCAAAAGTATAAGAGATAATAATAAAAAAACAGTGCAACTTGGACATTATTTACCCTGAAGTGCAAACAACTGTGCATCAAGTCGGAGCTGGAGGTTTTACTTGGAGGCGGAGGACGACGGAGGGGCAGCACTTAACTGATGGCTCAGAAGTGGTAAGAAGTGTGGAAAGACGGGATCTACAGCTTGTTCACCACCTCTTTGCTTCTTTTGCACTCCTTTGAAGAACTTAAGGCAGCACTTACTGTCTATGATCACTATCTGTCGGTGCAATGGCATGCAATCTGAACTAGTATGTCTGTTACCTTTTTTAAAAAATAAATTCTTCTCAAAAAACTTCATATCAGTGAAAAGACCAGACTAATGTACAAGTTGTTTTCTATAACATACTTGGTTATAACTATAATAAAAAAAAAAAAATTTAAACCTCTCTACCATTTTAGTATGTGAGAACTCCATTAATTTAAAATGACTGACAAAATACATCATCTTCACACACTGCTATTCAAATCCAACTACTGTCCTACTTATCCCAAACACGTGCAATGTCTGCCATCTTATTACTGTTCACTTACACTCACAACAGACATAAGCTGGAAACGCTGTAGAATAAATAAACTAGAAAACACTCTTACAATCAAAAATGCATTACTCAAGTGCACGTAATGTCGGGACCCAGTATATTCACATTACCGTTCTTGGAACTAAAAGCAAAACTACATAAATTAGGATTTATTCTTAGCCATCTGTATTCTTCATTATTCACTCAAATTGTTGAAAGGCTGGCAATGATTAAGAAAATAATATTTTCAGGGACAAAATTAAGTACCTATTGCTCTAATTTCACTGGTACAACTTATAACTTGATACAAAAATAACTTCAACCAACACTTTTGGTTTAATAATACCTGAATTATATAATGCAATCCATCAATAGCTCAAGAAATCAGTTTTACAAGCTCAGCTACAACAAAACCTAGTACACACACCCACACACGCAGTGGTTTTCCAGGATCACGGCTGCCATCCAATGAGCTACAACATAAAATAAATAAAGACAGCCATCCTCTTTCAAAGACCACGACACTCCAATCATGTAATGCAACCAACAAAAAGCATTCAACTTTAATCCAGCCGAGGTAGAAGGAATCGAGTCTTCTGCGCTGAGGGCTGAAGGGCTTACTGGTAATACGGGCGATATCGAGACTGGTCTAGATGGTGCGGCCCACGCATCTGGACTTGTGGCGGTAGGCCCTGCATCCTTGGAAGAGGTGCCCCCCTGGGACCAGGCCACATCACAGGACTCATTCCTCCAGGCTGAGTGAAAGGGGGGCTAAGTGTCCCCTGGTCCTCAGGAAATTGCTGTAAGGAATTGGGGTTGTAGTGGAGTGGCGGTGGGCCACTGACTGGGGGGCCTGGTGGGGGGTGGTTCATGTAGGGAGGTATCTGGGCAAGTAAGTGACCGGGAGGCGGGGTAATAGGAGGTGGACCCGAGGGCATTGATGGAGGTGGGCCCTGGCTGTACACCATGTGTGCTGGTGCTGAGCCCTGTGGCAGGGGTTGCATAGGATGTCCAATGGGAGGTGGCAGTGGTGGAGGAGGAGGACCGTAGTGCTGCTGTTGCGACATTATGTGGTGAGGGTGGGGTACAGCAGGCTGATTTGGGTACTCCCCTGGCTGGCGATGAGGAGGTAAACCAGAAACTGGTTGGGGGAGGAGGTCACGGGAAGAACAACTGCTAGAATCATCCTGGATGGGCACAGTGATGAGGTTGCTGTGTTTTCGAGTGCTTACTGTGGAAATTCGGAACGTTTCCTGGCCAGTGGAGCGGGAGAGAGCAAGGTCAGAGGAAAGTGAGGGCTGACCTGGGCACAGGTCATCCAGAGTCGGCTGTGGCTGGCTGTAAGGATTACGGTCTGCGTGATGAAGCGATGAAGGGATTAAAATATTGGGCTTTGGCAGGGGTAGGGCCAGAGGCAAGCGGTGCTTATCGGAGGGCAGGAGGAAGCGTTCGCGTACAAAGTCAGGCCCGCCACCACCCCCACCTGGTGCCTGCCGCAGCCCTGCTTGCTTGCTCGCTCGCACATGGCGGTGATTGATGTGGGCCTGCAGGTCACGCTGGGACAGATAGGTGCGCTTACAACCCTGCACAATGCTGCACATAAAGAGGGAGCCCCTGAGACACTGTTCGATCCGCTGAACCGGGTCCATGCAGCTGCAGAGGCAGAAATTGAAGGTAGACTATAGTAAGGTAAATGCATCAAGTTACAGTGTGTGAAGCAGTTTACCCTGAACTGCATGCTATTCATTTTAGTATTTTTGCACGATCCATGCAAATCTGTGTCGTACAATTGATAGCATCTTACAATCAAGTAAATACTGTATGAAAATTTGAAAATGTATCTGTAACACGAGAAAGGTATGTCGTCATGACAGTGTTGTGTCAATTTCTAGCAATACAGCACTCTAGCACAGCTACAGGTTCAATACCACCTGTTCTAAAGGAGCGCAATGACTCTGTTTATAGTAACACTTTGTTGAGATAATAGCAATCACATAATTATGAGAAGGAAAACCAAGCAACTTACCCAGGACACATCTTATCACACTTCTCATGGAGCACAGCGCACGCGTAGCAGAACACATGCTTACAGGGAATCTGCAGTGAGGAAAAAGCGGAAAACAGATGACAGACACATACAAACAGAGGTTTGACAGAAAACTCAAAACATTAAGTGTGAAAACAACTTCTCAATTAATATATTAAGATAAGAATGAAAAGTAAACTAAATTTATCCTTTTATCAGACCCATGTCTCCATGGTGACGTATAATGATTACTATGCAGTATTTAGCAGGCATCTTTATCTAAAGCAGCTTACAACAAAATGTATTACACTCACCCACACGTGCTGTTTGCAGTTTAGTCATAAATTCACCCAAAACACAAGTTTTTGGACAGTGGGAGAAAACTGAAGCACCCAAAAGAAACCTATGCAAACAAGAGAATCTACAAACTCCACACTAACTGCCCAGTAATGAACCCACTTCCAATGACACAGCCACGCAATGTAAGGCACCAGTGCTTTCCACTCTGCCACCCACTGCACTAACTGATGTAACTGTACTGCACTGTAACGATAACAAATTCCGTTCAGTTGAACTCCCAAGCATTTATCAGTCAGAAATCTTCCCTCTTTAAAGTGCTTTCAAAGTATATTCTGTATGAAGTTATTGTTTTTAAAAATCATGTGTTACCAATGTTTTTACTCTCCATAACATTAGAGCTTCTTGTGATGCTGTGTGGTTCTCAAGCAAGGCATACTGATATAATGGAGCACCAAATAGATGCCAACAAAACCTGTTAACATATGTGACTGGAGGCAGTAGACAAAGTGGGTCTTTTCCACCATAAACATGAGGACAGCACAGTCGCAGGGCACGCTGCCGCAAGTAACTTATTTATTTACAGTGCTCTTCATTGAAACTTCTCAATAAATGGCACAAAAGAGTACTGTTTAGATTATCTGATAAATACATTTATCCATACACTAAAACAAACAAATAAAACACAAAAGTTGGCTGGATTGAGAGACCCTACTTCAGCAAACCTCATCACATAACCAATCTCTCTTGACTCTCTTCCATTTCTCTCTTGCAAACTCTCAGAACATACCAAAAAAAAGTAATAATCAACCACACAGCAATATATATACTCAGATTACACTCATTCATATTGCTATGAGTGAATATGAGTGACGGAGTGTTTGTAGAGTTGAAAACACGAAACAGAACATGACTAATAAGTACTATACAGGAAATTTTGTTATCTCTTACCATGCGGCCATACGTCTTAATCGGAAGGCCACACTTGCCGCAGAAGTGCACAGGAGTGTCATCTTTTTCTCCAATCAGATTTAGCTGAAGAGGTAATTATAAACTTAATGACAAATTTATCAATGGAACACCCAAAAATCAAGGCTGTACAAAGAGCCCCGAGAACAGACCAACCTTGTAGTCCCAGAACATCTGACTGGGGAAGCAGTGCTGGTTTCCGTAAGCATCAGCAGACTTGCGCTCGAAGCGTTCCCCCAGCTTGTAGCTGATGCCCTCTGAAAAACACCAATAAGTACATTGGAATGAATCTTTCCCACTGATTTCTACTACTATTAAGTACTTTGGCACAGAGGCACATTCACAGCCTGGCTACAACACCTATAAAACCATCTGAGGGTTCAAACTAAAGCAATTTAGAACTGGAACAATATTATTCACAAAATTCAGGTAACACAAGTACATCAAGGGGAAAAAATAAATGACTAAAAAATGAGATCCACTGATGGACTATTACCTCACCGTGGTGGTGAGGCTTGCATGTCTGTATGAAACTCAGAACTATGTCATCTGGAGCCTAGCATTCACAAGAGTGTCCCTTGGTGAATAGGTCTGGGAGGAGAGTTCAGACAAAGAAGGGTCCCCACTGACCCCCTTGAGTACTCAAAAAAAAAAGAACCAAGTGTACCCTGTCCACATCAGGGTTACTGAGTCACACCCTTGCCAAGGCAGGGAGCAGTGGTTGGTTGGCGAGCACCAGGTGACCAGGCAAACATAACTTGTAATGTGGAGCCATCTTGTGAGCTTATCACCTGCAAGGTGAAAGGTGGTGATTGGGTGCAATGCAGGCCAAAAGGTAGGCATGAGTGGCCTGGACCATAACAGTGTAAACTGACTCTGGGAACATGAAATATAACCTCTCTAATGAGGAAGGAGTCCAAGCCAAAAGTCAACTTTGTGGTCATATCATCTGGCTTAAGGGTTTATGTTGTGGATGCTTGTGCACAGTGTGGAGCAGAGCTGTCAAATGATCACCACTGGAGTTGGTTTTGAGGTACTTTCTGCTGGCTGGACAGACCCGCGTGATGTACTGTGAAGGTTTTCTGGAAACGACTGACAGATAACCAAATGTGAGATCAATTTAACTCACACTTCCTGAGAAAAATTCTCACTTGTACCAAGTAAGAATGGAGACATCAAGTCTGAATGGACCACATTTAAGACCTTGGTCATAGATGCAGCTGCCAAAACCTGTGGCCTGAGGGCGGATGCAGCCTCTCACCGGTTGACAGGTTGTCACCAGCAGCGAAGGAAGCTGTTAAACAGAAAAAGCATGCTTTCTGAGCAAAGTTTTCCAACGGATCTCCTGATTTAGCTGAGAGGTATCATAAGGTAAAAAGGGCTGCAGCAAAGGCAGGTGCTGAAGCAAAAGCTCAGGCACGGGAAGAGTTTTCAAACGTCTTGGAAAAAAACTATCCACAAGGACATTTTTGAAAACAATCTATCTCCATCAGGATAGGAAGGCATGACCCTGCCTAGGCTCTGCTGCTGACCATTTACTGTATTTAAGAAAGGGGGCCACACTCCTCCGCCTCTCTCGTAAAGCCAATACCAGGCTACTGAAAAACAGATGCCATCTGATAGTTGAGCTTCAGTTTTAGGGAAATTATGGATTTTGTCCTGTAACAGAACAGCAGACCAACTCCTCCCTGGCACAGTTGTTTGTTGCTTGAACATTAGAATTAGACCAGTGACTTAATATAACATCAGTAATTATGACTATAATGCAGCAAAAAACCAGATGTGTAAAAATTTTGCCTGTCATTGTTAGTGATGTCTCTGTCTGGAAAGGCTCCACAGCACAAGAAGACCTCCACCTTGATAAGACCTACCTTCATCCCCTAGCTGCAGTGTCGAGCCCACCCGGGTGAGGGCACACTGTGGCCGAATAACAGGCTTGCTCCGGATGGCCTGCTTGGAGAGCAGCTTGATGGGGATCCGTCTACGTGTATCTGGGCCTCCCAGATTCACTGTGGCATCTGTATCTTGCAAATCATTGACTGAAAGAAGAGATACTGTGGCTCATTATCAAACATTGGCTATGAGACAATAGATGAATCGATAATGAATTCGTAAAATACATGTAGTTAAGCAAACTATATTTCACAAACTCCATAGGAGAACCTACTTTACAACCTACATTATACACTAATATCTGTCCTCTAGTGTGTTTACACCCGTACAAATATGCTGGGGCTCTTTTGGGGCTTTATGTCAAAGCAGAGTAAACCAGGGCTGATTATCACAGTGAGCCAAACTACAGGGTGATGGATAATAATATTATGTTAATAATCAAAATTTGTTTATTGTCAAATACAGTTAAGCAGCAGGCATATAAGGGCGCATGAAATGAAGATCCTTCAGTCCTTGGGGTCCATCAAAGTTGTACATTCTTGTCTTGGTCATATTTGTCTAGTTATTTGAGGAGGACCACGAACATTTTTAAGGTGAGTGTAAAATGTGAATTTTTAATGGGTCACAGTAAATTTTAATGTCCCTGTTGCTCTTTAATAAAACCTTTTCAAAAAAGGATCGTACACATATGCACAAAAAATACCTAAAAGAAAGAATATACCAACTTAGCAACTTGCATTTACTTTAAAGTTGATGTTCATTATTTTCCAAAAGATTAAGGAGAACCGAACAGAAATACTCACCCACCCTGGTCTCCCCTATAAACTACAGGAAGGTTCTTAACCATTTTAGGTCATGGCCCCCTTTAAGAATCTAATGGAAGGTACCCCTCCTACAAAAATGTCTATAAATAATTTGGGAGAAACAGCTTTTACACCCACTTATCAGTGACAGAACAGCAAGGGGGTAACAACGTGGCCTTGAAAACTAGAAGGGCTGCGTATCTCATGGTAGAATATAAATAAGGGGGTGAGTGAGTGTCTCTCATCTTTCCAGTTGGTATATTCAAATGACAGTGTTGTGACAACAATTAAAACTCTCTTTAAATGTCTGTTTTTTAGCTTTTGAATCTGAATCTATATATAAAATGAAAAACTTATTAACTAAGTGACATTTATCGTGTTTCACAGAATACTGAAGGCAACAGACTGTATCCAAGACAGAAGTCACCGGTAACCAGCCCTGAAAACTGCAGTACTAACTAGTAAGTTAACTTCATATCGCCGTAGAGGAGTCATGCATGAGCCAATAAAGTAAATTCAACTTTAAAATGTACATTAATGTAAAAAAAAACGAATAAAATGCAAAGATGAAAACAAAAATATGTTGCATAGGAGAAGCCGTCCACACAGCCGAAAACAGCAACGTACATAGAACGTTTCATAGAACGTTAAACGTAAACCCAGCCTCAGGTCCGACAGACTGTCCCAAAACCGAAAACGAAAACTGTAACAGCGACTGAGGAAAAGGGTCTTTCAGAACTGGCTGTTAATGGCAACATTTCACGGTGCGATTTTACACCACGTTTATTCCATTTAAGTTCGTCAAAGTTGATTCTGATAAACAGTCCTTAACTTCGTCAGTGTTGCTGCCCGCACTTCATTTCACACAGTCAGTCCTGTTAAGGCGATCACTTCACCACTGGGAGACATTCAACGGTCAAAACAACACGTTTTTGAGGCGATGAGGAAAAGGGGGGAAATAACTTATACCGAAGTGGGAGTAAGAAGTTTCCTGGGCTGAGGCGGCTGCCGAGTCCCTGCTTGTTTACAGGCCAAATCTCCACATCTTTCCACAGAACCGCGCGCAGAAGCCCACTGACAGTTTTCCTAAAATCGAAACTACCTCGGTCTCACGGAGGGTTTGAACGTACTTGCGTTTCTTCTGTTTTGTTTGAAGCACAAATTAAACGCAAATGCAAATACCAGAAATTCCCTCCTTACCATTCTGGTCCATGTCTCGGCGCGGTGCATCATGGGAGCAGATACTTCTGTCACGAGGGCAGGACCGTTTCAGGAAGCGGGGAGCGCGCGCTGAGGGGTCGGTGGGAGCCGGACACGTTACACGTGAGAGAGACAAACAAAAGTAAAACTCGACGCATTTTGATTCTGCTGGGACCGAACATCGTGGAGAAACACAGCGGACTCGCCGTTTTGCAGTTGAAGGACCTGCTTTTGAATCCCCTATTTTATAAAACCGCTTTGAGCAGCGTTCTTACCCTCAACATGGTGCTGTAGAAATGATAAAATCACTGTAAGCACCTTGTTATACGAACAGCCAAATACTGGTTAATAATGGATTATTTAAACCCAGGGACAGACGGAAAGATCAGAAGTCTGGCTATAGAAACTGGTACAGTATACGGACCCCCCACCAACTAACAAAGGTAACGGTTCCTGAAAACCCTCTCAGGGTGAACCGTCATAACTTAAAGTTGTATTTGCCTTTAGTTTCAAGGGTAACATTTATGTGTCTCCCTCACACTCTCTTGCTTTCATTATTAACCTGTTGGACTCCAAAATTTACATTTATTTGTTTACCAGAAGTTCTTCCCCAAAATGACGTACAACTACTCAGTTAAAAAAATGCCTTTGACACACCTGACAAACCGGTTCTGTTCAGGTGCAGGATGAATGACCTACATGCTGCTTACTGGTGATGTTTACAGCAAGCATTGACATAAAGGTGATACTGACACATGGTGTCGGGAAAATTTATGGACATCTTAGGAAATCAGAAGAGAGATGGACTCAAAAGAAAGGTGTTTTTAGACCCTTCTTGAATGCTGCAAGGACATCAGAAGTTCTGAGGAAAGAGGAAGCTCGGTCCAACACACCAAAGTGAAAACCAGCAAGTCTTGATTTTGAAACTCTTATAAGTGGGATCAGCGTCTGGTTAGAGGTGGAGGTGTTTTAATAGCTTGGATTTCAATGCAACATATGGACAACCATAAGTATCAGTATTTATTCATTCCTAGATGTACTCCAGGGCAAGGAGTAGAGAGCCGTGTTTTATCAGAATTTGTCTTTTTGTTTAGTTAACTAGGTTGAAGAGAATGAAACCTACTTTTTTTTTTTTTTTTTTTTTTTTTAAAAAAATTGGTATTTAAAAACCATTACAATGTGTTGGTAAGGATGAGGAATTTTCTGTACAGCACATAACCTGTACCTGTATGACCTATATGACTAGACTCATATGAAATATTCATGATTTTAACAATCTCATGTGGGCTCAGGNTCTATGGAACCAGCAAGTGAGTCCTTCATGGATACAGTCCAGGTGATAGAGGTTGCATCTTGTTTTCACAAAAACCTTTTTAAAGTTAGGGAGACAAACCTGACAAAAGAGAAACTTTCTAGAAAAGGAAACATTACGTACTGGTAATACTTCATAGTTTTGCAAGTCTCTGAGAAGGGGCTTAGCAGAGGCATGTTCACCAAGATCATTAGGACAGGGGTTCTTTCACTGTTGTATAAGAAAGGTGATAAAGTTGATCTTTCCAGCAGGAGGCCCCTCGTGATGCTTTGTGTGGACGTAAAGTTTATCACAAAGGTTCTCACCAAACACCTGAAATGGGACATGGCTGTCGTACAAGACCGAAAGGTCTCGTACAGACCACTGCTTTCTGTTGAACGCCTTGGGCAGGATGGGTTTCATGCCTAATTCTCAGGGCTGGGTGCACACGCTCTGGTAGATACAGCGGTGGGGAAATCGGAAGCTGGCCCCGTACACGGATGCTTCCTTAGACTGCGGGCAGGTGTGGCCCTTGGTCAGCCACCTATGTACCACGATGCATGTGCAGGTGGTTTTGACGTGCGGTAAAGTCTTGAGGGGATGCGGCCCTGGAGCTCAGAGAACGATGGGTGGCTGGCGATTGGCATGACCAAGCAAGCACAACGTATGTATACGTTGTATTTTATTGTGTGTTGTGTGTGTGTGTGTGTGTGTGTGTGTGTGTGTTTTTAGACTACGTTTACATAATGAAATATTAACATTAATATAAATATTAACCTATTTATTGTCACATTTAAAGGTCTTGCCTGGTTCACGCGGTATGATTTCCATTAACGTTTTAAGTAGTGTCGCTCATTAGTGTTTTATGGTTTTCTTTGTCTAATAATGTTTTGCTTTGTTTGTGTAATGTAGTTTCGTTTTATTGCATGTGGGTACATGGAAATGTATCTGATGTAACCATTCATGTATGTATTTACTTTTTCTTATTTACTTACTTATTAACTGAATTAATAATGTTTCTGTCTTCTGTCCTGCCATGTGGTCACTGAAGCAAAAATGTTCAGGGGTTCTTTGGGTATCAAGGGCCCTAATGTGTGACAAAAAGACATTAAAACATTTTAACAAGAAGTTTGATTTGTCTGCATCTATTTTCTTATTGAGCCACAACCCAAATTGTTTTTGAGGAAGTCAAGTAGCTGAGGTTGTTTATGTTGACATATGTCAGACACATTTTTCTGTCTAGGGAAAACTGACAATATTAACCTGCTTTGTGAAGCAGAAACCTTCAAGGAAGAGATACGGAAAGGTCTTTTACTCGATGCGCAGGGGAGACCCGTCGTATCCCCGAAATTACGTCGTAGGGTCTCTCGAAGAGGGTCTCCTCGAGCAACGTTACGGCTCCATGTTTATACCCATCGATTACAGTCATAGTAACGGAACTCATGGTAACAAGATGCAAACTTTAAATTCACAATAACAATAAACATCGATATAATTAGGTCTTATAACAATATCAATATAACAATAGTCAATTAACCTTAAGAATATCTGTCATTACAACAATCAAACAGGAAACCTTTTCTGTTGAATAATTAAACATTAATCCGTAACATTGTTTGCATCCCTTGTTAAACCGATGCAAACAGTATTATCCTTAAACGTTTATGACCTCACTGAACTCATTTGAACTCAAACAGCATTAATCATAAACTAAGAATATGTGAATAAAGGAAAATATCGTGAACAACATGAATAGTAAGAGCATGTCACAATTTCGCTCCCGCACATACTTGGCAGGGAAATGTACCTTAATGTAGTCCAACACAAACACGGCACACCACTAAGACCACCAGCGTCCCAGACCCACCATTCTGCTTCACTCTTCATTCCTCCAGAAGTGTCTGTGACAACTGAGCAGTTGAGCCACCGTGTGTGTCATCTGAAAGGCATTCTTTGAAGGTGACTCTACTGTACTTAGACTGAAAGGCGCGTGATATTTATTTGCATTTCTGGCAGTTGGACCATTAGTGGTTAGTCCAGGTCTTGGGGTCTTGGTAGGTTGACCACCGTTTCATTAAGCTGGACAAATTCGCCGCGGGTGTGAAAAAGGAAAACGTCAGGGAAGAGACACTTCTAGGGGCACTGCTAGGGGCGCCCTTGTCCTGCGCGCGGTGTCTCGGTACATTAAAACATTTCTGTTTTTGCTGCATATAAACGTTGCTGTATTTGAAAGGCTTCTTATACCGATGGTGTCATTTCGGTAACGGTAACCGGACTGTAACCGTGCGTGTTGGTACGATTAAGAACGCGAATATGATGAGAAACGCAATTCAAGCTCAAGGACGAATCGGAGCTTTTATTTTGAAAGGTTTCCGCCTGTGGGCACCGGCCGCAAGTTTAACCTTCATTTCTGGTCAGTTGGTGACGACGCACTTCGGGGACACAGTCGGAGTAAGTTCCGTTCCGCAGCCGCCGGGCTTCGTTTTCGTGAAGTTAAACGCGTGGCGTTTGGTTCTTGGTGAAACTGCCAACCGCTAGCGGAGCAGAAACAGGGCTTTACAAACTCCTTTTCTTTAATAAAAACAGATTGGGGTTCGTTTGATGTTCCGTTGTGACTACTCGTGTCGTTTACTTAACCAGGGAGCTAACCCTCCGAGTATCACTGCAGACGGTGGCTACCGGTTATGTGTGAGGTCCGTTAGAAAATCGAAAACGTTAATCCCAGCGGCTCTTGTTTACAGCGCCTGCGGCCCAAACCCCACGCCGAGGACCAGGTTTTATCCCCAGAACTGCAGGATGTGAGGCAGAACATGCATCGCACATTGTTTTCAATAGGAGGGAGTTGTTGGTTGTGACTGCAGTTAAAGTGTTGGACGCAGTGAAACGGTAACAATCGAGCAGCGGCCGCTGACTGTTACTCCGCACTTCCTGCCCTCCACCCCAGTTCCTCGCGCCACCGTGGCCGTTGGCGCTGTAGGGTGAAGATCGCTGGAAGGAAGAATGTAACGGAAAACGAACCGCTTCGACAAACTGTTCACACGACTCTCGCCCCCGGTAAGTGTTCCGTCTGACCACCGTTGTGCGGTACACGAGCGCGCGCCGTCTAGAACATACAGGTTCGTAAGAAACTCGGGACGTTCGCCAGTAACGACTCAGTACGGGACCGTTTGCGGACTGAGGCGGTCAGCTTGAGGTAAAGGTGATAAAACAGTCGCTCCAGGTAGTGTTAGTCCAGGCCGGTAATGCTGGTGGCATCTTAAAGCTTTCGTTGTGCTTTCACAACGGTTTGAACATGAAAATACTCGTATCACTACTGTGTTGTCTGTACTACTTTTATTTATTATTTGCACTCGTATATCCGGGGTCTCCAGTTGACAAACGGTTGGGCCCGGAACCGCTGCGAAGTCCGGTTACTACGTCACCTTCATCCCTCAAGTGTGTTTGCAGATAAGTTCCTGCGAGAAACATCAAGTCAATAATAATGTAATGTGATGTTAAATATTTGTTATGTACTACATTACAAATCTGCTCACATTCTGATTCCTTGTCGCTCCAGTTTTGTCGAAGCACTGATGCTGTGATGTTTCAGATGTTTAACACGGTCAACGTGTTTGTTGCAGTTGTGCTGAAAGTGCTGTGCTGGTTTAGTTTTGCCAGGCGCCGTGTTGGGAAAAGCGTGTGGCGCTGGGTTGTTGGCGCGGTGGCGAAATAAGGCACCGACGTGTCCGTTTCCTCCGCGTCGACCCCTCCGTTGAGTCCTGCATCTTTGTCTGTTGCACCTGGAAGGATTTCAGGTAGAACATCGAGCGTCCTTCAGGTCTCGGCATCCAGCTGATCTGGTGGACAGAGGAGAGATGCGCGCCAGCGGTAAGCCGGCCAGCTGCCTTTCTGACTGCTTTGTCTACATGCATGTTGGCACTGATTTATCTGTGTATTGACATCTATAGTAACTGATTTTTTTACAATGGGAACTTTTATTGACCTACTATTGTAATAAAAAAAAGCCATAGATAATTTTTTACAGGCAAATGCCAGTCAATATCATACCAATATGATTTGGAGCTTCAGTTGAATGAGCTTGTGTGTCATTTGCTACATGAAGAAGACGAAATTAAACAGATCTGATAAAACTTCCTCTTGTTTTAGGAGTCTTGAAATTGGTGGTGCTGGTATCCGTCTTGTTTTTACTAGTGTTCTTCATAATCCAGCTTCTTGAAATAAACTTGGATTTCAACCTGGGAAACCTTTTCGGTACGTCTTTGGTGATATGTTCTTTTAACACTGCTGATTTAAAAGGATGTTTTAAAATATAGCTTCACAGTCTGAAGTGAAAGCAGGGGTGTTTCAGTGAATTCCAGATATAAGATTAAGGAAAATGTTTGTAGCAGAACACAGGGTTTGGGCCTACAGAAAGGGAGCAGGTTGCACCTGGGGGTCTAAATAAGTTTTTTTTGTGCTCACTGCTGTTCATTTTGTGGACTTTGTCTAAATACAGCGTATGCCTTTTTAGTCCACTGCTAAATAAAGTCATAATTTCTAAAACCCTCACTTTAATGTCTAAGGCAGTTATTGAGTCGTCGTATTTAATCTTGTTTGACAGTAAATTTTCATAAATTTTCCCGGCAGCCCTCGATAAATCCACTTTGCATTTCCATTAGTAGTCAAATGTTCGCAGGTTCCGGGTGAACTGTGTAAATATGCTGTTGTGTAGAGTTTCTGTTGTGAAGTGATTTAGCCGTATTTTGTTTTGTTTAATTTCTTGCTTTTTATTGAGCCGACACCTTTGTCTGAGGCAGCTTGCAGGAATAGTTTTTCGTAGGACAGTCGAGTGCTTGCAAGATAACAGCCTAGAATGAGATCTTGTTTACCACGGTATCTCCTTAGTACAGAAACAAACCAACGGTTCTATTCATTGTTTATGCAGGGTGATTCCAAAAGAATTGAACACTTTAATAAATTTGTTACTTGTTAACTAAATGTTATGTAGTCTAAACCAGCTGGCAAAATTATCCTTAATTTTTTTTCCAAATTTTGGCTCTGCATTTTTACCTCAGTGGCTGAGTAATAAATGTATGAATGTGTTCAATGTCTCTCTGAATCACCCTGTGAGGCGAGTGTAATTGCTAAAGGTGACCGAATGATGAGGAAAAAATGAGTCATTTGTAGTAGGTGCTGCACGGCTGTGTGAGATCAGCGCTCTGCAAAAATAGACTCAAACTCAACTGGCAACAAGCGAGGAAGACGGCGAGATGCACCACACAACAGGCGTTATGTAGTAACTCCATCCTGGAAGCCCGTCTGAAGTTGAAGCATAAGGTGAAATCGATTGCAGCCCGCAGTGTAAATATGTACTGTACAGATGCACGGATACGTCAGTGAACGTGTTTAACGTCGATTCTGCCGCTTTGTTTCCTGTGAAGCACCGACCACGTCTCCGTCGCGTCTTGGTGAAGACCGCCGCCTCGAATGCCCGGTAACAGGCTTAACGGGACACGGTGTAAATGTGGACCTCCTGCCATATTATTCACTTCTCAGTCTCATAAATAGGACTCTGTTTTGTTATGACTGCCGGTTTTAAGGGGCTAAATCCAGTCACATGTTCTCTGGTAGCAGCATCTTTTATAGTCGCTGAGTTCACCTGCAGAGGGGTTTAGGCCACATTTATATTTCTTTACCATTTTCACCTCTAAATCAAAAGCTGTGCGTTCGCTCGTGGGTTATGTAGTCTTAGCATCTGTTTGCCTTGTTCCGGTTACGATGTCAATGAAGTAACAAATACAACATTTTTCATAAACGGTGAAAAGTGTTTCGGCGACGCTTTTCGCCAGCGAGCGCAAGGTGAGGCCGACGGAGAGGAAGTGGCCACACGAGCGCTGCGTCGCCTGCAGAGGATCAGCTGGGGTGACACAGAGCAGTATCGTACAGGTTATGCAAGTCGTATAAGGTGTGACCTGAGGTTTGTCAGGAGGCGTCTAAGCAGGTCAAAAATAACAAAGTAATACGTTTTTAAAAGAAAATGTGATGTTGAGTGGCAGCTCATTCCGCCGTTTGGCAGTAGGAAGTGAGATGTTGTGCGCTTGGGAAAAGGAGGCAGAGACAAGACGAGCGGAGGTGACACCGAAGGCAGTAGTGAGAAACGGGAATTCGAGTTACTGTTTTTCCAAGATGCGCATCATTGCCGGTTTGTTTAAAAGTACTTTTTCTGATTGTGTTCTGGAAATCTGAGGGAAAATGACCTGCGTGCAGGCCTCACGGAGCAGAATGCAGGAGGGGTTGTTCCGGTTTTTCCAGCCGCGTGCCCGGTGTTTTCTGTCGGGAAGGAATACGAGAGATGCGCATGTTTACGGAATTAAGTGCTTGAAGTTGACCTGTCGGTGGGGGTAAAAGTGACCGCGTTAAAGATGGCTTCCAGGCGGAACTGTGTCTGTAAGTTGAAGAGACGGTGGAGCGAGGAGCCAGACCTGGGCATTAGGGTTAGGGCTGTAAACTGACGTGGAGCCAGTGGAGACGCCAGAGCGGGTGTGGTGTGCGTCTTTTATTCAGTGTACCTCATACGACGAAGGAGCAGCAGCCTTTTGTGAGTCCGACAAGGCGGATAGTTGACACAGAAAAACCGCAGATGTAGTAATACTTTCAGAAATCTGCAATCGTATGTGGTCTCCAGTCATATTTTAACAGTTAAATCATGTCACTCCTGGAACATTTGAATGACATACTGCAGGGGGCTGTTACACTGCATGAAGCTTTCTGTGCACGACTTCTACTTTTGAAGCAGTTAGAGGACATACAGGACAGTAAAATTTTGTCTTCTCTTCTTTCGCAGTCAATTCGGCTTCGTCGGCTGGCGAGTGTAAGTATTCTTATCGGAGGTAATGAAATCCGCGTGGTTTGGTTTGGTTTGCACAAATCCAGCCAACAGCGGCACACTTTAACCGACACTTGGGTTAACTGAAAGTTTTTGTGAATCTCGCTGGTCAATAACCAGTCCCCTGTGCATGTCTCTGTACCATTGCTTAGCACAGCCTGAAAAAGTTACCTACTCGTACATAAAGCAAAACCAGTGAAGGACTTTCTAGTCTCCAATAATCACTAGTCACTTTCTGCAGTGTGCAGCCCACAGCGACACACAAGGAAAGCAAAAAACCCTGCTGCTGCCGCCGTCCCGGTTGCTCACATTTACGTTACACTGGTCATTTAGCAGACATTTCTTCTCCTCTGTGTCACAGCAGAGTCAGTGTGTGTTCACCAAACGGATTTTATGTATACAGACACAGTTTGTGTGTGTGCGTTCCATTTCTAACAGTGCTCTGTGTTTGTGTGACTTGTTTATGTCTCTTGTAGCCACCAGAGCCCCTCGATATAAGTGTGGCCTGTCCAAGCCTTGTCCTCATGGCCACTTTGCCTTTAAGATGGTCAGTGGAGCAGCTAGTGTAGTGGGGCCAAAAATCTGCCTGGAGGATGACATGTAAGTGCCGAAAGTTATGACATCAACAGCACTGTTGACTTGTCCACACTTCAGACCTCATCTCCTCACGTCAACCGTGTCTTTGTGACCTGGTATCTTTCTTTGGCACAGATTGATGAGTGGTGTGAAGAACAATGTAGGAAGAGGAATAAACATCGCCCTTGTGAATGGTACTGTCAGTTTTTAGTACACGATCAATGAAACTTTTTAATTGTTGCCACGTTGAACAGTGTTCATTCAGATTTATCAAAATTTTGTTTCTCTATACACCTTCAGCCCGGTGTCTGAGTGTAATTGGTTCCTAGGAATCACTCGGGTAGCACAGACTCGAATATCAGGAAGCATTTTCCATCATTTCTTATGAGGACACTTGTGATAAAGCCGGTCTTGACGGTACAGTTTACCTGCTGTAATGGGCCGACGGGGGGTATTGGCCAACCCAACAGAAGGACGGAAGTACGAAGCAGGTTTGAACACGGGTCACACGTGGCGAAGACTGAGGATGCAGCTGTTCAGCGCAGTGCCGCCGTGCAGCTCCGCATTCGCACTCGTGCCGATTTTGAATATTTCTCTGATGCGCTTTGGCTTTGCTGGGGTAGAACTCACTGTGCCAGGACTTCTCAACCAAGACGGGTATTAGCATACATCACTGGTTATATCGGGAACTCGAAAACCAGGTGTGTTTATCAGAAAGTGGGACAACACCTTTCCTTTTCACAGGAAAGACGGCGGAGCTCATCAAGACGGATGTCTTCGACATGTGGGCGGGAGGTGTGTATTTTTACGTTGATATGGATGGTACAGCCTATTTATAGAGTGCTTGCTATAAGAAAAGAAATATAAATGTGTACATTTTGGCTAAAGTTTGCGCGTCACCTCTTTCCAGATGTCAAACCGCTTATAGAGTTTTTGAAAGCCATAGAGGAAGGAACTGTGGTGATGATGGCTACCTTCGATGACGCTGCCACCAAGTATGTCCTCCGCCGGTCCTCGTTGAGGGGGTGTGAAACGTTACTCATAGTTAGAGTTTGATACGGGTCACTTTTCTCAGCTGTGATCTGTACCGTTTGATTTTTAACTGGTCTGTTTGTTCACCACAGGCTCAATGATGAAGCTAAGATGCTGATCAGTGAACTGGGCAGCACCAGTATTAGTACGTTGGCCTTCAGAGACAACTGGGTCTTTGTGGGAGGGAAAGGGATCAAGACCAAGAGTCCGTTTGAGCAGGTAAACTCCCCGTGTTCTCCATTTCTCCCCTTCCCTGACTCGGTATTATTTTGCTGCACAGAGACGTGTTAATAAGAGGCATTTCTGAAAGGCCACTGTTGATTAAAAGCCACTTTTGTTTACAGCACATAAAAAACAATGCAGAAACAAACAAGTATGAAGGCTGGCCAGAGGTGCTGGAAATGGAGGGCTGTATCCCAGCAAGACAGGACTGATGGATGGTCCCCGCATTGGAGCCTCTCTGGCCTCCTGTGCCCTGCAGACTGATTTATTTAAAGACTGAGAAATAGTGGTGTTGCACATTCTTTTTTTTGCAAGTTCTGCTGCTCATACCTTTCAGCGTCAGCAGTACTCCATGTTTTACCATTAAACTCAGTACTCCATGTTTTACCATTAAACTCTGATTTGAATAAAAACGTGTGCAGTAGTACAGGGTAGGTGCTGCTCTGTGTTTTGGTGGACATTCCAGCAGCAGCAGTGCATTGTTTAAAAATGACCGTTTTTTAAATTGGCCCACTTCTCCCCCACCAATCATGTATGTGGAAATAAAAAAGCTAATTAAATGTAAATATAATACACTTTGTAATGCCAAAGCAATGTGCCAATACTAGGAATAACATCAAAGTCAACATGAGCATTTTTTTGTGAGGTTTAGCATTTGGAATATAGAAGACTAAGCTCTTACTGATCTGGTTAATTTAGTGCAGAACTTAGCACACAGATGTGACGTACAGAAGGTCAACAGCAACAGGATTAAGAAGGTTTGTTTATCTAAAGTGTCGGTCAGATTTGCAACTTCATTATTGTTAACACCTGATCACACCTGTATGTAAACATCTGAGTTTCTGAAGGTACAAACATTTCCAAGTTTACTAATATTTACTTGCATTTTCCTCACTCTTCTATTTTCTAACATCTCTCGCAAGGGGAAAACGGCCTGCGTTTCCGCCGAAGGGGGAAAAGGCGGCCGCTTGTTTTCTCGGTCTCATTTAATCGATCTTATTTTCGTTTGTCGCTTGTTAGATGGACTTGTAACGTTTACAGGAACTGCCCTGCCAGTGAATATATGTACTTATTTGTTAGATGACCAGATTGACAAGCACGTTTCTGTGATGAATGTGGCGAATAAAATACAGTTTGGGTTTCATGGAGGATTTGAGTACCTTCAGTTACCTTCTGCAGTTCACTGCACTTTCTCTACTTACACAGTTACTGTCCTGTGGCGCCTGAAGCACAGATACGACAGGTGAAGTGACACGGCTTCTTCACGTGTTAAACACTTCGCACCGAGTAGTACGCGTGGGCATGTTTCACGTCAGTCGTTTTAACTGTCATGTTGCTTGATGTTAACGGAAGATCGTAAAATAAAACTGGTGTCTTGTCTGTTCTATGTCCGGTCTCCTGCCTCGTGTTTCCAGCACAGAGGAGGACTGAAGCCCTTCACTGTTTAACTGTTCCTGAAAAGTTATTACTGCAAAACAATCGCTGTTTTACCGAGTGGGACGGCTTTTCTTCGCTGCCGTCCAGCCCTGTCGGGGCGCAGTTACTGGTACCACCCCGGCGGCGGGGAGGAGGTCACTAGCACAGTGACTGTGCGGCGAACACATCTCCCGAACAAACACGTCACCGTCCGAAACGTGGGTTTACGAGCGGTCGGCGTATGCGGTGAACCGCAGCGGAGCTGTGGCATCGCTCTCGACGTGGTGACTGCAAGGTGTCTAAAGGCAGCGTTATTTTTTCATAATAAATGCATATTGCAGTTACTTTCTCAAGGTTCCTGGAGGACCCCACACGTGTTTTTCCATTTTTCTCCTTAGGGGCAGCGAGCACCTACCACGTTTCGTATTAACAATACATTTAAATTCTGACTGACGTTAAAAGTGGGAGATGAGTTTTCAGATAGTGACTGCAGTCCTTTGCTACCAGAAACTCCTTTTCCTGCGAGAAAAAACGTTCGTATCTGAAAGCGGTTCATTTCGGAAAACGACGGCCTCAGTGTCTGCTAGTCAATAGAGTAAAGTTCTCAAGATCATGTAACAAGCAGCCAGTTTCTCCTGGTGTGCCAGAGAAATGGGCCTTCCTTTAATGTGTGAAAGTGAACGATGTGTTAGGAGCTTAACTGTCAAAAAGTTGAAATATTGAGTCTATAGTTAGAGCGTAATTAGATAATTATTCACAGTGACAAAAGGGCCTAATGTTCACGGTAATAAATGAGTTTTACCGGGAGCGCCGCGGTCACACTCCCGACTTTTCCGTAACGCACCCTTTCCGCACTGGAAAAAAGAAATTGTTTGCAGTTTCAGCTTTTATTATATGTATTTAGTATATGAAAATACACAGACAAACAGTTGGAAAGGACTGCATATCTAAGAAAGAACCCCAAACTTCTAATATTTGTGCATTAATTCACAGGATCTACTCACAAGGACTGGTTTTTGTGGACTTTACCGTCAAATGCAAATCTGGCTGGCACAACAGTTTGTGAGGAAGACCAGTTCCTGCTGGGCTCCTCCTCCTCCGCTTTCTGCTGCTTTTACATTTTTCCTTCGCATTCGTGCGTTTGGCCGATGTTTTTCTCCACAGTCACGTGTGCCTCGGTTTTACCGTAAGGTGACATATCGGACAAACCTCGGAAAAAGAGGTAACCTTTGACGTTCGCCCTGCCGCAGCGCGTGCCGGGGCACTTTTAGGCCTGAAGACCTTGACGGAACTCAGCAACAGTAGTCAGTTTTTGTGGGAAACACAATAAAAGTGGAACCGTGAAGAGTTTCATCACCATCAGAACTTCAAAAGCATCAGCATGTGCAGCTCAACTTTCTCTAATTCTCAACCGACTCTGGGCAATAAATAGGCAGTAAGTTTTCTAACATCCCGACAAAAACAAATTATTCAAAGCTAATGAAAATTAAAATCGCACTTTATATTAATACTTTTACCCAACAGAAAGTACCACTGTCACTTTTTCCTCGAGTACAGTGTCCATGTCTGTGATTTCTTCCCTCTCGAGTTGATGGCTCGTGCTGGTCTTCTTCACATTACGGGTCAGAGCCCGGATTCGGTGTTTTTCTGTGTCTCTGTACGTGACGGGTAGGACGTTGTGGAGGAGAGGCGTGAAAAATTAAAACTCGAAGCTCCTACTATTTGGCTGAACCTCTTGATCGAGAGAGAATTTTCAGTGAAAAAGCCAGCTAAGAGGAGGCCGTGTAGTAACGGCGTAGTTCCTGCTGTGAAGGACGGAACACCGACCGCCTGCAGAGTCAAACGTCGTCTGGTTCGTCTGCAAAGTCGGTGCTGGAAGACAAACCTTGCAACTGTGGCCCATGTTTATGCGTCACGTTGTGTTAAGACACCTGGTTCTAATCATCTCGGCTCAGGAGGAGGCCTCAGCACCGGCCTCACGGCTGTGACTGTGCAGCAGGTTTGTTTGACTGAGAAAACGCGATATTAGCCAAAAGACGACTGGCGCTCAGACGTTAGATACAGTATGGTTACGTTTTTACTAAATAAGCAGTTCAGACATCATACAGTTGGACATTTACTGATGAAGACGTTTTAGTATTATTGAAAAACGCAAGTTGCAGAACCAGTGTGAAATGTGTAGGACATAAATTACACGTATAGTTCATTTCAATAATCAAAATTGGGTATAATCGCATTTTTTTATTAAACAGACAGTAACTCTATATAAATGTCATCACACTGGTTGAAGATCATAAAGGTAACAGACTATATTAATGCAATTTACAAATATATCTTACAATTTAAATAATATATTGCATATGCATTAAAAATACTAATATTTGTTCATAATATTCATCTGTCTATCTATTTATCTCTCTATCTATCAATCTACCTGTCCTGTCTGCCTGTCTATCTATGTCTGTCTGTCTATTTATCTATCTGTCCTGTCTATCTGTCTGTCTATCTATCTATCTATTTATCTATGTCTGTCTGTCTCTCTATCTATCAATCTACCTGTCCTGTCTGCCTGTCTATCTATCTCTGTCTGTCTATTTATCTATCTGTCCTGTCTATCTCTGTCTGTCTATCTATCTGTCTATTTATTTATCTATGTCTGTCTGTCTCTCTATCTATCAATCTACCTGTCCTGTCTGTCTGTCTATCTATCTGTCTGTCTATCTATTTATCTATCTGTCCTGTCTATCTCTGTCTGTCTGTCTATCTACCAATCCTGTCTGCCTGTCTATCTATCTGTCCGTCTGTCTATTTATTTATCTATCTGTCCGTCTGTCTGTCTATCTATCAATCTACCTGTCCTGTCTGCCTGTCTATTTATCTGTCTGTCTATCTACGAATCCTGTCTGCCTATCTATTTATCTATCTGTCTGTCTATCTATCTCTGTCTGCCTGTCTGTCTATCTACCAGTCCTGTCTGCCTGTCTATCTATCTCTATCTATCTATCTGTCTGTCTGTCTATCTAGATGTGGTTGGTTGCGATTTGATTTAATAATACTGACAAAATTACTGTCTTTACAACTTTCAGAGCTGCCAGTTGACCTCGGGCACCTGCGTTGTGTCAGTGAGAGGAAACCAGAGCACCTGAAGCGTGACTCCGGGAGCCCCAGGAGGAGGTGTGAGCCCCGCACGGACCCCTGTGTGGAGCTGCGCAGCCCGGGCGCTGCGGGGAACCGCGATGCTCCTTTTAAACTTTAATACGAGTTAATGCGGCTCCGTTTCTGCTCACGACACGATTAAATCGCACAAAACATGTGACGTCAGGGAGGAGAAGCGCGACCTACTTGCCCCCCGCGCGGCCACGTGACAGCTAGCTGTAGTAAAGGTAGATCCAGGGGTTCGTACAGCTGTTCAGACTGGCCAGCAGCATTATTATTCCAAAAGTGGACCCTGTAAGAAAAAGAAAAACCCTCGTGACCAACGACAGTCCCGCAAAAACACGGAAAACATCAGCGGATATAATAAAGAACGACGATTAAGACCCACATTTATGTGCAAAAAAAGACGCCGAAACGCAGCACCCCCCCCGTTGCACGTTTGTCGCACTGAACGGACTCAGTGGAACGTTAGACGCAGGGATCCCGAGTAAACGCGTAACAGTCAGTTTATTTAAGGGACAAAGTTCTCCAACACACTAGATGTCCCTTCTTTTCCACCGCCCTGTCACCAAACAAACGGCTTCTCAGTGCAGGTAACTTCACTTCACTCCCCAGCGTTTAGGTCGCACAGATCAGTCGGACGTTTTTAAAAAACATCCCGTTTTATACGAACGACCCTCGTCCCCGCCGCGTGACGGAGTTCGGCGGGACTGAAGCGCGGTGTGAGATTTAAAGGAGCGAAGTTACAGGAACATCTCGACCTGCTCGTCCCTTCGCTGGGGGCCGCGGAGGGAACTTCTGAAGCAGTTTGTGAGGAATAAGGAAGCGACGAGGTGGTACCGCGCGCTAAAGAGAGAAGTCGGACGAGTCGTTCGTGCGTGATCTCCGCGTGACTGTGGTTTTACTGCGGCGCGGGGTCGGGATTTCACACACCCACCGTCCGCCGGGGCACTGGCGGGGCTCCACGCCGTCCACAGCTGGAGGGCGAAGAAGGGACCCCAGCAGACGGCGTACAGAGCGACAAGGGCGCCGGTCATTTTGACGGTCTTCAGCGTGGCGCTCGACGCGCCTCTGCCGCCCGTTCGCGCGTCGCCCCCCGCGGACTGCAGCGCCCGTCTCCTCCTGGTCCAGTAGATCCCCCGGCACATTCTCACTTGGCAGAAAAGCAGGACGGCAACGGGGAGGACGAAGGCGGACACGGCGAGCCACGTCACGTTCCCCCTGTCCCCCCACGGCTCGACAAACGTGGCCCAGCAGTGGGGCGCCGGCTGCCCCGCGAAGAGCTGCGGGCTGCTGAAGGCGAAGGACAAGGTCCACGCGGCCCCCAGCGCCATGTACCGCCGGCAGGAGCCCCTGAAGAAGGAGACCGCGGGTCGGCACGCAGCGTGGTAGCGGTCCACGCTCATCGCCACCGTGGTGTAGGTGCAGGAGAACATGCCCACGACCTGCAGGTACCTCACCGCCCTGCAGGCGAGCTCCGAGCCCCAGGAGCGCCGGCTGATCTCCACCGAGAGCTGGGGCAGGACCTGACAGAGAGCCAGCAGCAGGTCGGCGAGACTCAGGTGGAGGAGGAACATCTGGCTCCTCGTGTTCCGCCGGCGTTTCCTCCACAGCGCGCACAGCAGCAGCGCGTTTCCCACGGCGGCCACCGCGAACACGGAGCCCAGAAGCGCCACTTTGACGAAGGAGAAACTAAGAGCCGAGTCTCCGCAAGCCGGGCGCTCCGCGCTCCTGTTGCTGCAGTTCCCCGCTGAGCTCATGTCGGTCCACTTCGTCAGGCGACCCCCCCCCGTCTTGCTTTCTTAGTTCATTGTCCTTTTTTTGAAAGTGTTATTATTGTGACTTGTGTCGTCGGTCAGTCGGCTGTGGCGGCGGCGCGCAGCGCGGTCCCGTCACGTTCGAGCGGCTTCTGTTCAAACCCGGATCAATTATCCGCTCTGATTTTTTTCTAATTATAGGTGAAGTAAAGTTCATCCTCTTCATGGGGGGGGGGGGGGGGACGTGCTGAGTTAACTAGCCAAGTNTGAAGTAAAGTTCATCCTCTTCGGGGGGGGGGGGGGGGGTACGTGCTGAGTTAACTAGCCAAGTTCCAGCCCTGAATGACCGATACATAAAATAAAACACGCCGATCGTGACTTTGTTTCTCTTTCTTCACTCATCCAGTCCGATCGGGACCAAATGTTTAGAGAGAAACGTCCTGAGACGCCGGAACCAGAACTGATCCGAACGCAGAAAACGGTCCCGTCCAGTTGCTGCTGCCGAAGGAGATTTACGAGCTGCTGATTCGCTGTTAACTTTTTCATTTTTTCTGCATGTTGACATTTTTGCTGGAATTTAAAAAAAATATGACCAAGTAAAAGCTGTCGCGTGCGGCTAGTATTTGTTTTATTAACAGAGCAGGACGAGATGTCAGCAAGAGAGACACACAGTGCAGTTTAATACAGAAACACGATGAAGAATACGGTATTTACCTGGGCTGCTGCAGCTTAAATAAATCGCAAAACGATCGACATTCACGTCATCGTGCCGTTAAACTATTCACTTTGTAACGGGGAAAAGTTGGCAGGTGAGCGAACATCTTCTCAAGCTCCGTCCCCCCACGGGGGGCTTCTGGGCCACAGCGGTTTCCTTACTGGATGGAGAAGTAAGACGGACCACGAATGGACCTGAATCCAGTTCTCAGCGCAGATGCTGACCGACAACCTGCACGTCCGCGTGTTTCCCCTCACGGTCGCTGTTATATGAACCATGCGGGTGTTTTATGAGTGAACATGCAGGGATGAAAGGCTGTTCGCAAGTGTCACACATTATTGACACAACAACAATTGTTCCAAAATAAACTACTAAATAATAATAATAATAATAATAATACAGTGCAGCATTATCAAGCTTTCGGGCGTCGTTATTTTCAAATTTGTTTCTAAATTGATTTTCTTTTTCGTTTCAGCGCCAAAAGGAAACACACTTTTCCGCTGGGAACCCTTGGTGAAAAAATTGAAGAGAATCACAAAGTTCTGTTTTTTAAAAAAATTGTTTTATTGGAGAAAAACGCAGTGAGAGTTAGAGAAGTACCTACACTGAGGTAAACGTACTGCTTACTCTCTGTTAAGTAAGTTAGTACTTTACTCAAGTACTCCAAGTACCCATCTACCTGCTATTCATGACCGATGAGGGTCGCGGTCTGGAGTCCGAGTATCTAAAGTGTCTAAGTATCAGATATATATAAAAAAAAACTCATTCATCTTCCTGCATGTTGGCATCTTCCAAAAATACACAAAGCCCAAATAAAGGTTCCCCAGCAACAGCAGACGGCGTAGTGAAGAGTAAAGGAAGGAAAGTTGTTTGGACCACAGTCCCACAGCGGCTCGGAAACCCTGCACCTCCAGCCTGAGGAGCCGTGGTCCCCCCCCCCCCCCCCCCCCCCCCCCCCACCCCACTTTATTTTCACAGCCCGAACCGCATTATGACACGCGGCCAAGTNCTGAACTGCCCCCCCCCCCCCCCCCCCACACACACACAACAGTTAAACCACCATATAAATGACCCTCTTACCTGCCCACAAATCACATGTACATCACCACACAAATGATGCTGCAGGTCGGAACTGTTCCGCTCGACCTCTACCTGACAATGAATGAAACTTTCATAATACAGCAGCTTAATCCCTGCAATTATTCATGGGTTTGGATTAAAAATGTCACATAAAGATATAATGAATTCAAAGTTTGTTGTAAGAGCTGTTTGTTTCTATTTCCATCAACAGCTCCGAGAGTACAGGGTCTCAGAGATGCTCCGGCTGGAAACCCAGGGTTAAAATGTCGTGACTTTACGGGGGGTGGCTGATGGCAGCGCCGCTCCTGAACCTGCATCTGTAACCACCGTTACTGATGATCTGGCTGAGGGGGGGGGCACCTCAGCTTTGTCTTTCAGTTCATTTGGTTTGTTGTCCTCCAGCGACTGTCAGGAATCTTCCTGCAGGTTTGTAGTGTCTTCCTGATCTTCCTGACCTTGTACAGTGCTGGGCACTCAAGTGTCCGTGTGACCGACTCTGTGCTGATCCAGCCAGGCAGTGGTTGTCCCGATGGACATCTCTGTCCGCCATGAGCTGTGCTTTGAGCCTCTGCTGTTGCTTCAGTCCCCTTGTGGGCCGGGCTCATGCCCTTATACTCATATATCAGTTTGTTAGCTTCAGTTAAAGTGGTGGTTGAGGTTCTGCATGCCGCCCTATTCGTATCTGACAGCGTGTTGTCTGAGGTATCTCAGGAAGCCAAGTGTGAGGGGATGACAGTAGTTAACTTATCCGAGACCTTAATCCCGACGCCTGCAGCCGAGCTGTGCAGGGTGTCCTGCATGTGCTCTCACACACCTTCCTTCATGGGAGATTCTCTTTATTCTGCATTGATGATGTTGGCGCACTGGGTCTCCGCCTGTTTTTCTGTGACTGGATGATGACGATGTTCCTAATCCACTGCTCCTCATGCGCTTCAAGAGGCCTCTCTGTATATCAATTTGTAACTTTCATCACACAAAGTTGTGATTCATAAATATGTACATTTCTCACTGTCTCAATCTAGTGTTGACACTCACTGTCATTCCGCTGGTGTCAAACACTACAGAGGGATTGTCCAACATAGTCATTTTATTTAAACTTAATGATAATGAATTTTATTAATTTAACCTTTTTTTAACCTGTTTATCCATCCATCCTTTTCCCTGAGCAGGGTTGTGGCGGTCTGGAGCCCACCATTTATCTAACTACACATGACATTTAATAAAAACGCACACACACACACACATATATGCTGTAATATGCATATATTGCTAAGGTTACTATTGTTAGGTATATTAAAATTAACACTGTTTCAACAGTGATTCAACAACAGTTTGTGTCACGTATCTGAAAGCTATTGAGAGCGATTTCTTGCTGTTTATATTTGTTGTCCTGTTGTTCTTTTATATGTTGCAGCAACAGCAACGTCAGGTCACATGGAGGCAGAAGACAGCAACACAGCGAGAAAGATTTTATACCGAATGCAAAGCCTCCGAAATGATCAAGTGGGAAGTGTGAATACAGACCACAGCTGCAAAATGAACTTAAGTTATTAAAGCTTTAAAAAAAATGACACCAGTACAGGTCCTTATAACACTTAAGTGCAATATTAAAGACTACCCAGTTTAATTTAGCATGACGTAATTTTAAAACACGTTTAAGTCCTTGTTCCTACAATAATACAAAAATAATATAATTTCTTCTCAAGTGATAAATTAACTGGAAACTTTTTACTGACAGCGATCATAACCTGAACCATAAAGTCTTCGTGTCCTATTGTTGTTGGGTTATTTTTATTTGTTAACAAAATGTTTAACACCGTTTCCTGCTGTTTCACCGGAATTCTAACAAGTTTCACAAATGTGTGATTTTCCAGATGTGTCCATCGACATTTCGAAACCAGTTCGCAGTTCAAACTGGAAATACTGGCCAGATACTGACGAGATGTAGCGTGGAACGCGTAATGGCGTAATTAAACTACTGCAGTTATTCACACACACGCGTGTATGGATTCGTGGCCTCACCTCTGACGTAAACAGTCAAATAAAAACCCGACAGAAGCCTGACGTTATGACGTCATGGTCGTAGGTCCCTGCGCTGCGGTACCGAGCTGCCCTCCTCTTAGGTGACGAATCAGTGGCCTGTCGTGTTTAGCCAATCACCGTGCTACATCTTAAAACGTGATCGTGGATTGTCCAATCGCAGGGCCCCGTGAAATAATAACAGTTTTTTTTTTTTTTTTATTCCATCGAGAAACAACTGTGAAGTCCTTAGGATGGAGAAAGGAAGTGTTGGCTTGTTTATGGTTCTTGAGAAAAACGTCACGGTATGTTATATTTTGCTGAAATTACTACTTACTACGGACAGGAGTAATTTCCCCCCGTGGTAGCAGGTTGTTGTGCTGGCAGCGGACTGTTGTAAGGCGAACAGCCGAGGGGGCGACTAGAAACTTCGTCCCTCTCCGACTTTGTGAAACTGGTAGGTAAGTGAGTAGCCGAGCGATCCCTGGATAAACTCAGTTAAAGCGGCGAGTTTGTCGAGAAATGGTGCCTCTTGAAGCTGTAGCTTGGTGTTTACTGGGCAGAAAGTGACGTTTGTCACGTCACAGTATGTCCTCGTCCTTCCCGGTCCTGGTCCTGGTCCTGGTCCTGGTCCTGTTCCTGTTCCTGGTCCTGTTCCTGGTCCTGTTCCTGGTTCTGTTCCTGGTTCTGTTCCTGGTCCTGGTCCTGTTCCTGTTCCTGTTCCTGTTCCTGGTCCTGGTCCTGGTCCTGCTCCTGGTCCTGAGCTGCTGGTGGCCACAGACCTCTGCTGTACGGTGGTCGTCTGGTGGGGGTTTCGCACCTATAACTTGGGTGTCAGTTGTTCCCTTTGCACGAAAGACACCAGACAGCGGCGGAATAGCAGGACGAAGGATTCTTATGTTGCTTTATTTTGGTCAATGTGTTCTTAAGTGAAGTGCTGTCTTTAAACTGTAAAATGTACCAGTTGACCTTTGACTCACATTTTTCTTTCTGACTTTGGACTGTTCTGTTTTTTTCCAGCAATTTCTTGCACTTTAGCGCTCTTCTTTAAGTTATTTCTGGTGCTTTAATTATCAAAACTTTTTGTCAGAATTAAAAAGTTAGGTGGCATTACATAGTTGGCTTTGTATTTTGTCAAAACAGTATAATAATTTTTAAAAATCTTTTTCCCCATTCAGATGAAAGAAAACAAATGTTACTGCGCTGTACGTGGGAGGTACGTTTAAGGCGCGGCCTTGATGAACTAAAGGAATGACAGTCCGATGGGCTTTAGCTGCATATGTGTTTACAGTGAGCAGAGCTGGTAACTCAAGGCCTCCACAGGGCCAAAAGCGAGCACTGCTACAGTTTCCCATCTTCCACCTGCTCTCTCCTGGCCTAGATGCCAGACAGCCTTTCAAACGTAAGCTTCTCCGTCTCATCTGGACACCAGTCGGAGGGAAGAAAGCAGCCAAGGGATGCCTCTGCACGGATAGTCACCTCTGGCCCGATCGTGGTCTGCACATCGGTGTTGGTCGTTTGAGCACCTCCGCATCTTGTCGGTCAACCAGCGTGCGGCACCACATGTCACGGATCCGCAGCACCCTGGACTCCGTTTCGAAAGCCGTCAGCGGAGTCCCCACGGATCTGCTTTCTAAGATAGCACGCCTCAGGCCTCACGCTGTCCTGGGAGCGAAGAGAATGGAATCAGACCCTGAGAATGGACCCCAACACCTTGGGGATGGTGCTACACCATGTGTTGCTCAAAGTACTTCAATGGCCCTGCCGTCCAAGGCCAAGGAGAAGCCCACAACTCCTGTGAATGATCTGCCGACAGATGCAGTGGCTGGGCCTCCTGATAGCCCACACCAGGCTGGCTACTTTGGCAGCAATCTGGATGAAACTTATGACTGTCTTTCTCACCATGTTAATACATACTTTGGAAGCTCTGTGACAGCAGAAGATGGGACTCAAGACCAGCACTGCCCAGTTAAAAGCCTTGCCCCACTGTCTGGCGTATGGGAGAAAAGTAGTATGAGCCATACCCCTGCTGTCATTCCTGTATCCAGCAAGGTGACCCCAGAGCCCCTTCCTGCTTCCCTGGTTTCTCCTCCACTTGCACTGCCAACAGCCACCTCTGCATGTCCCAAGAAAGGCTTAGGTCATTACCTCTCATATTCAGGGCCCAACGTACAGGCTTTTGTGGGCAACTACATTGCCCCGTTGGTCCCAATGTTTTGCTCTGACTCTAAAATGGTTGCTGTGGAAAAGGATGCACTGCCTGCTAAGGAAGCACTCACAAAGCAAGAGGAGGCCATTGAACCCAACGAGGAGAAGGTGACAGATGACAAGGCTAAACGCCTGCAGCTGCACAGGGAGAAGGTGAACACTTTGCTCAGAAATATTGTGTCCAACTAATCTCATGCCATTCATATGCCTGTTTCCAAAGTTTCCATACTGCTGCTGTTTTGTGCAGATAAAATATAGCTAATGTTTGTAAAGGACAATTGAGGATGTTTGGATACTCATGTTAAAGTTCCCCTTATAGGACCGAAACCTGTTATCGTGATGCTAAAATAATGCAATAAGGGCCTCTATACACACATACACATACACTTACAGGAAGGGAGCAAATTTTTATGATATTTAGCAAGGCCTACTCATGTATCAATTTCTAAAGAGTTGCAGAAGGTAGCAGAATGATGTAAAATTCATCAGAATAAAGATGCGAGTGATATGTTACATTTCCTCGAGGACGAAAGGTAACTGCTCAAGACAACCACGTAGTAGTAGATGGAGCTTTTCTTGTAGACGTTACAGTTACGTTCTCTTTTGTTTTTTAACTGTGTAGGAATAAGCAACATGTGGTCCGAATCAAAACAGAACTTGATAACCAACTCATGTATATATAAGGGGACTGTCTTTTAAAAAAACGGAAAACATGAAGAACACCTTAGAGACATTGATGTGATCTTCACACCGTCGTCGGTTCCTGCATGAACACTTCAGTCGTCTTCTCCTCAACAGATACTTAGGGTTTACTTATCCTTAAGTCAACTAGGAGTGGCGTAACTGCTAAAGAGTTATAATGTTCCTGTTACAAGATATCAACTTTGAGAGCACAATCTCAGTTTGAAACAGAATTTAGATGTTAGCAGTCTTTGTGTTATTTAACATTTCTTCTGTTTCTCATTTTCGTCTACGTTAGGATGGGTAGAACATCTTATGACGTGTGGTAGGGTTAATGACACTCTCTCTGTGGGGGGGCCCTAGATCATCGCCAGAGTGAGTGTGGACAACAGAACCAGAGCTCTGGTTCAGGCTCTGCAGAGGGCGTCGGACGTGAAGCTCTATGTCAGCAGAGTCGAGGAGCTCAGCTATCATCTGCTGGAGTTTCCTGATACAAGAGGCGTGGCTGTCAAAGTGAGTGGCGTTGACTCGCTCACGTATCCTAGTCGGTGGTTTGTTTCTGTTTGAAGATCAAGACAAACGTAAACACAGTGTGTTTAATTACTGTGTTGAATGTGTCACATTCATTGTCAGTGTGCGTATTCCTACGAAACGGTGTGGAAAAGAGGCTGGGTGTGTACTGTGGACACAAACTGTCGGGTATTTTTTCCTGCAGTTTTAATGTTACCATTTAGCTTTGTTTCCTGTCATAGTTCACGTTTACCGTGGTAACAAGCAGTTGTTGCTGCTGGCTGTGCTCTGTAATTTTCAGCGGGCCAATTTGTGTCTATATGGAGATACGTGTATGAGACGTACTCTCTTTCCCTCCCGTGCAGGAGAAGGCGATTCCATGCTTGCTGCGCCTCCGACAGGCTGGGGACCCCATGCTGCAGGCTGCCGTGAGAGAGGCCCTTGCTCTGGTGGGCTATACAGACCCTGTCAAGGGCCGCGGCATACGAGTGCTGTCTATTGATGGAGGGGGAACCAGGTAAAAGTTTACTCGTGTGCTCCGTGTCCCCCATCAAATTTTAAATATGAGTAAAACCAGTCTTGTCCAACTTGGATGTGTCTTTGCTATTAACTGTTAACTAACTCGTGTTTTGCTACGCAGGGGGTTGATTGCACTCCAGACGCTGCAGAAACTGGAAGCCCTGACAGGCA
Source organism: Arapaima gigas (assembly GCA_900497675.1). Lineage (NCBI taxonomy): Eukaryota > Metazoa > Chordata > Actinopteri > Osteoglossiformes > Osteoglossidae > Arapaima > Arapaima gigas. The sequence continues at coordinate 126,431 of UFQX01000983.1, forward strand.
AACCCATTTACCAGTTGTTTGACTACATCTGTGGTGTGAGCACAGGTAAGACCATAAGCGGTATGTTTGGAATATGTATGGACTTGTGAACAGTGTGCAGACTTCCCGACTTCTGGCAGGGTGTATTTGTAAGGTGAGGTAGAAGTGTGTGTGTGTGTGTGTGTGTGTGTGTGTGTGTGTGTGTGTGTGTGTGTGTAATTTCTCATTCTCCACGTGGAGGAGCACTTGTGCAGCACGCAGAATTGCACTTCAGCACTCTATGAGGTCCCCTGCATCTCAGGAATGGAACTTGAATTCACTTTTTCTTGATGGTTTGTAGAGGCTTATTTGCTGTTTCTTTTCTGTGAAAATTTTATTATGCTTGGAAATGCCATTTTTCCCATCCTGTCCTTCTGTTCAGTGCTATATCAAACCTATTTGTTTTGCATTTCTCTGGAGAGGATGGGATCTTACACTCAGAGTTGTTTGAAAACTGGTTTAGAAAACAGATTTACACGATCAACATTTCTTACAGCCAGAAGTATTAATAGTGGCATAGCCACGTGTGTTGCTTTATACACATCCAGTACATGGATAACACCGTTGTACTACTGATGTAACCAACCTTGAAAGCTGAACGTAATCTATATTTGAACATTTTATTACAGCCTAAAATGTGACACCAGAAGGAAATATTAAGGTCATTGATGCAAGTCATTTTTCACCCTGTGTAACACTGGGTACTGAGAGAGATGGACCTGTTTCCTCAGGGGCTATTTTGGCCTTCATGCTGGGGGTGTTCCAGATCCCCTTGGAGGAGTGTGAGGACATGTACCGGCGCCTGGGCTCTGATGTCTTCAAACAGAACGTCATTGTGGGCACAATGAAAATGGGCTGGAGCCATGCCTTTTATGACAGCGAGGTCTGGGAGTCAATCCTCAAGTAGGTGCCTGCTTAGCCCCGCTTAGATTGTCAGACTGTCTGCAGCACATAGCAATGAGGACCAGTTCGGTGGCTGTTGTCCTCGGTCTTTTAGCTTTGCACCCAAACTGTGAACCACCTTCACTTTTTGGATAATTAAGAGAAAACTGTTGCACAAAGTGAGAACATGGTAGTATTATGCAATGACAGTGCAGTTTGTCTGTCGTAGGGAACGAGTGGGGTCCCAGCTCATGATTGAGACATCGAGGAACCCCAAATGTCCAAAGGTAAGAATCTGGTGTACCGTGATGGTGCTAAACTTTGACGGTACTCAGAAGTGCTGCAGTGAGGTCAAAGTGGATGTTAGGGTAGCTTCTCCATTCCACGAGTATTGTTTGCACTCTGTTTCTGTCTTACCAAATAAAATATATAAAACTTTCCCCTGCTCTGCTCAGAGTCGCTGTGGCTCTTGACAAGGGCACCAGGCATCATGTTCCTTTAGTTTTACATATCATTTCATTTTTCCATAAATCTTGTATTGCATGCGACCTGTTTTGGGTTCTTTTTTGTTTTATGTAGAACAATCTGACTGTCAAATATCATTTAGAACTGTGCCCTTCAAAGCAGGGCGGTTGAGGGGATTTGACTACAAACCAACAGTGAATGCAGAATTTCCATCTTTGAAAGCAGTGTAATTGCAGCTGTCCGAGCCTGCCATTACACTGCCTTCTCTTTTATTTTTTCGCAGAATACGTTCCAAGTAATCATGTAAAATAAAGAACTTTACCTTCTACCGACCTTGTCAAGGGCCCAGTGATCCTGTGCTGCCCATCACAGAAGGGGGGTGTTTCAAGGTGCACTGCCAGCACTGTTTGTCTCCACGTAGACTAAGGATGTTGGTTTTGTTCAGTCATATTCTTTTTCACTCTCCTGGAAAGCCATTGCTTCAGATAGACATTTCAGTTTCACACATAAATGTTTTATTTTCATGTTACTGAGGTTTTTGTTGTTGTTGTTTACTGCATTCATGGTCATATTCCTTCACGCAACAGGGAATAACACTTTTTGTCTGGCTGCCCCTAGGTGGCAGCAGTGAGCACAATAGTGAACAGAGGCACCCCGCTGAAGGCCTATGTGTTCAGGAACTACAACCTGCTGCCGGGAGTCCGGTCCCACTACCTGGGCGGCTGTGAGCACCAGTTGTGGCAGGCTATCCGGGCCTCGTCTGCCGCCCCCGGCTACTTCCAGGAGTTTTTGCTAGGGAACGACCTGCACCAGGTAAGCCAACTGTCTGTCCCACTGACCACCACCTGCCCTGTTGTAGATCAAACCCACAGCAGCTGTGACTCATCAACAGTATCAGCTGTGCCACCCTGCTGTCCCTTCCGTGATTTATTCAAGTCTGATTAATACCAGTTTCTTCCTATAACCTGCTCTAGTCCCATCTTAGTTCTGTCAGTGTGAGTATCCAACAACAATATTGTCCTAGAATACAGTACAGAGTGGCCAGTCCAGAAAGGAGGGGAGAGCACATACAGCATGTTTGTTGTTTTTCTCTTAAAGTACTTTGTCTTGTTATCAAAGTGCAGCAGATACCAGGTAGTGAAGTATCTTCCAGCATCTCCTACCGTTGACTTTTGATGCCAAGCAAAGTGAACGCAGCTCCAGTAATTCCTAACTCAAGCATTAACCGGCAGGACACTACGGACACACTTACCTGCCGTGTCTTTTCCGATCAATAAGCTTCTTATTATTGCTTTCTGAAAAGCTTAGACTGACAGTGTTTTATGGCCAAAGGCTTCTGCTGTCTCCATCTGTGGGGATTTTCAGTTTTTTCCTTCATTGGGACTTTATCTGTTGTGCATTTCCTCCTTAATTGCTGCTGGGATGGTAACAGCAGTGGAAGACCTCATACTGTGGCTGGTTCTGTGGCGCCTGAGCTGCCTGGCCGGCTGTCTGTGAGCTACTGTAAAGGTACCGACCAAAAGGGAGTCCCAGTGTGGCCTGGCTGTGCGGAGGACGTTCAGTCTACGGGGAGTCAGTGTTCGCTTTGCTAAATGCACATACAAGTGGGTCAAATGTCTGTTCACTTACTACGGTGTCAAGGCGATTAGTTAGTAGATAACCAGCTACAGTTCAGATCTCAGCTGGAACAGGCGTCTGTTCGTAATTTGTTTTGCTAGCGTGTCAAAAGTCAATTCCTGTCCTCAATTCCTGGTTTTTCTGTGTAAAATCTCAGATTGAGCTGTAACACTTTGTCAGACGTTTACATTTATTTTTATTTGTTTTAGTATTATATTAGTTCTTAGCCGCGATAAATTTAAAGTTAACCTGAAATGATTGAAAACAAATCCCTGTTCGGTGCCGATTGTTTATCGGTTAGTCTCTTTTGAAATTCGTGTGACATCCGTCGTCTTTTGATTGATTGCGGACCCACGGGAACGTCGTACACGAGCTGTAAGCAGCAGAATGCGCTGGTGGCTGTTCTTGGAAACACTGGGCACTTCAGGCAGAAACTTTACAAAATAAAAAGGTGAGGAAAGTGTAATTATAAATAAATGTCATAAACATCCTTGTCTGGAAATTTGTGGCCCAGTTGTGTAACACGAGTGGTTTGTTTACAGTCTTTTCCAGAAGTAATGCACTGAAAGGGCAGTGCAGTTACTGCATGGAAATAGTTTAAATGAGCTGCAGCCTCATAAATATTCATAACTTTCAAACTGTTTGTAAGACAACTTAAAGGGTATTTTTTTAGGGCATTGCATTTTATATACCTAGACTGAGTGGGGGGAAAAAAGCATTTGTCTTTACAGACATTAAAAATGACCTTGTTTGCTTATCTTTTTAAAACTTTTTAAAAGTTGTCTGTAGGTCACTGTCTTCTTGTGCCCTTGTTGGCTGGACAGCGTGGCAGGTTCTGCGCCGTTTTCTGGTCTGCTGAGTACAAGAGAGCCATGGAAAAAGTTCCCATGACCACTTCTCTTCAGCTCATTGACCCCCTTAGCGATCTCCCTGCCATTGTAGATATCAGCTGGTGGCCCTCATCAGTGCATTTTTTCCCCCCAGTTTCTTTTCTTGAACCGTTTAGAGAGGGACAGGTGGAACCGAGGGCCCAGTGGTTTGTGTTTTTAATGGGGAGCTGGGTCCTCTCTCAAGTTGAAATGTGCATTCTGAAGTGGTCTGTCACAGTGGGGGGTGCTTCAGAGCAAGGTGCTACACGTTGCCAGCACCATCCGTTCCCTCGGCCCCCTGACGCTCTGAGATGGACCTCGTCACTCTCTCACCCGTGTTCACCGACCACGTTCAGAGGCCACACAGTGACAGACAAGTGCACAAATCCACAAGCAGCATTTTTGAGAAGTGAGGTCTATTGACAAGTGGATTTGATGTTAGCTGGGGAGCACAAAGGCGGTCATTGTTCTGCCAGATTTCTGAGATACACAGCGATACAGAGCACGTTTAACCTCTTCCTCGCCTCTGTCTTGGTTGTCATGTCATCTCTTGGTCTGTGCGTTTATCCTTAAATTTTATTCATAACCTGCAAATCAGTGTTTATAGTATAAAAGCCTTCCATCCAAACTTGAACTTCCACCCTGCTTATTCAGTCGTGGTGACAAAGAGATCACAGTGGGGCCTGTGAAATACGTCAAGTTAATGAGTCACGGATTCCCTCGGATCTCTTGCACTCGCCGGTTCGCTGGAGCACCTTGTTTGTGGAATGCGGTTTAACACGCCAACTCTGAAGTGGCAGAACGGGGCAAAGTTTTGAACCCGCAGCCCGGATGCCGTTTGGTTACCGTGCTTCCGGCACAGCCTCTGAGCAGTCGCATAAACACTCCCGGGTATTTGGGATGCATAACCCAAACGGAATATTGGCGTTCTGATGCGCATAAGCTTAAAAATGTCTTAACTTTCTATACATGTATAGAAAGTTTTGAAACAAAGCGAAGCATGAGGTAAAGCCGCCCCTGGGCCCTTAATGTGTAGGAGGCTGAGCCGCTTCTTTTGACCCAGGCTTTTTGTAACTGGATTACGCCCTGCTTTCTATTTCACATTTCTGTTCTTAGTCAGCAGTGAAGCACTCAAGCACCATGAACCTGGCACTGCAGAGGATTAAATTCAGCTGCCTAGGCTCCATTTCAGTTCTTGTAATTTCCAATCCCTGTCTCTCAGGCACTTCTCTGACTGGTAGATGTTTCCCTTCAGTGTGTTTAGTGTTGAAGTGGCGAAATGGAAGGATTTTTTTTAATGAAGGGATTGTGTTCAACAGGACCTAGGACAGGCGCCAGTTATTTTTGGCATTTTTTCACCCCCAAAAAAGCCTTTTTGTTGTTTTTAGTAACACTGTGATTCTTCCTTTCTATGATCTTCTTCACTGCAGTGTTCAAATTTTTAAGTGAACCTTTTTGCCAGCTGGCTTAATATGTGTGTCTCTTACTAGAAGGTTCACTCCGGAATAACAGCAGTGAGCAGCAGCCGCCTTCGGTTGTACGTCTCGTTCCGGCGTGGCTGTCAGTGATGCGCGTATGAACCGGGCTCAGCTTACGTCCAACATGGCCGCTGAGCCCCGCTACTTCCCGACATGGCCGTCTCTGTGAGAGATGCAAGTACGGCAACAGAGCTTCTCCTTCCTCTCACAAAATGGTTAAGGGCCTCCGCTACAGCTGATGTGCAGTGGTTGTCATGGCATCTCCCCTCTTCCCGAGCCAGCAGGGAAGAACCGGATCCACGGCTCCTGAAGCGTGAGTGGAGCGAGGACCCGTGTGACGACTGTGACTCAGTCGCACAACAGAACGGTTGTTATTTATACACTAACTGCTGGCAGCGCATCATCTAGACGGTTTCCTTACTCAGAATTCATGCTCCAGTGTTTAGCAAGACATTTGTCTACAGTTTTTACTGTAGTAAGTTGCAGTTTTCTCTTGACAAATCCTGGGCACAGCACTGTATTTAAAACTTGCAGTAGTGCGTTCTAGTCCAAGTAATGGAACTGATCCACAATCCAACGGTCTGTAGCTTTCCGACACTTTTTTGTGCAGCTTCACTGTGACCAGGACAACTTAACACATGTTGTAGGGAGTCCGACAGTCGTAAGTGGCCTCGGTTGTTCACGTTTGTTAAAAACAACACTCGGATGCAAGAACACGCACATATTATCGCTAACAGGGATTATTCATAAATGTAATAAATGAAATGGAAAGAGATACACGGCTACTAGAGGGGAAATGTTTTTCTTGGGGAATAATTAAAGTTAAAAGTACAAGATTTCAGTTATGCTGTTATGTTACATGCAAACAAACGGATTAATATGTTTGGCTAAGCCTTTCTGATAAACACTCCACTGCTTTCATGTTACACGACCTCCCGGAGAACAGAGCGCTGGTTTGTAGCTCCGACTTGAGGTTCATTTCTGCTGTGAGAGGTAATGCAAGATTGACCGTCTTATGACTAGTCATCAGGTCTGTGTTTGTCTGTAATGTGCACCTCCTGCTCTAGTGCAGAGTTGTCAGCCTGGAGGCTCGCCATTAAATTGCTAATGCAGCTGTTTGGTTCTTGCCTGCAGTACATCGAAGGCCTCCCAGCTAGCGACCCAGACACCTGACGCCACGTTAAAAAAATACCTTTGTTTGGGGCTTTCATTGTTTAACCAGGGGAGGGGATTCTCCAGGGGAAGGAAGCCCTCGTTGGCACCACCGTTTGTAGTCTTGTTGGAAGTTTTGGATGTTTGTAGGCAATAGGTGACAAAATTTGCGGCTGGGGTTCAGCGGGTAGAGAAAGCGCCTCGGAGCTCAACAGTTGATTGTAGAGGTAAAGTGTTGCGCCTTTGTTAACTTTGGTTGCTATCGTGGGCTCCGTTTCATGCTCAGGTTCAAAAGATTTGTCCAAGCGTGCAAGCCAAGCCCGGCTTGCTATGTCACCTGTTTCTCATTTTTCTGAATAAAGCTTGTATTAAATGAAATTATATTGAATGGTCTGATATATGACAGATGAGGTTAGGCTGCACGCAGAATTGAAGCTCTTTTCCATGCTTGCTTGCTGTCTTCTTCACTCACTGTCCTCCTTGGTGCTGTTTTCCAGTTGTGGAGGATTAGGTTCCGGAGAACATCCACTGATAGAAGACAGTCCTGTGTGAGAGACAAGTGCATAACATACACTGTTTATTTCACTTTTGTCTGGTGTGTTCAGTATTATGCCTAAGATTACAGGTTAATCTTTGCTTTGGGCTCTATGGTTCCTTTTTTGGTGTCCATAATTCAGTTTTACAGGTTCTCGATGTTTTCTTTTACAAAGCAAGTTAAACCGAACCGAGTGGATCTGCTTTCATCTATATGTAACCATTGCAAAGTTATAATAATATAGGTTATTGTAGTTTGTGTGAGTTGTAACGAAGACAGGTCCCCAAATTGAAACGCGAGGGAACGTGGTCCGAAAAAACGTGGCGCCTGCGTGTGGTGTGAACCAGGCACTCGCTGTATGCAGGTGTGTAAGTAGGTAACAGTCTTTCTTTAATAATGCAGGCGTTGCTGGTCTGTGCTGCAGCTCCTCCGGTGAATCGTAATATTTATGAAGGTGATAATTACTGGCCCATAATTCACATGGGAAATTAACTCAATAACATCCACATGCTGGTTATGATAAGCAATGGAAAGCATAATGGGGAAATGCAAAGCACTTATTTTGCCTCTGCCTGGATTTAAACCTTCATCCACAGCTAGATGAATAGGAAAAGGGATGCAACGGGAAAGAGGAAGTTCACAGCAGTTGTTTCATTTAATTTTGTTAGCATTTAGATATTAAAAAGTCTCATAAGCAGTCGTTTAATAAGCGACGGGCTCGAGGGGCTTTGCGCTCTCTTGTGGAACCAGCTGTGAAGCAGCCTGTCTAAGAGGAGAAAGCTTCTGGCGTTTGGTGCGCGGCTTTCCTTGCCTGCGGGTCACTTTCCCATATGTGCAATTTACCATCGTTTCACGTCAGTCGCTTTGTTCCCTGGTTCAGCCGGCAACTTGAACCTCACCGAGACCCTCTGACCTCAGGGTTAAACGTCAGCATTGAGAACCAGGCAAAAAAATTGTATAATGTGGTGTGGAAACCTTTCACTTGCCCTGTATTTTTAATAGGGAGGATTGTGCCAGAGGTCATTTTCTGCAGGAGCAAAGATAAAGGAACTTCACTCTCAGGGAACACAGATGATACTATTCAGATGTTTGTATTGGAAAGAATGTGTTGGAGAAATTATTGCCTGTAAGTAATTACTTTTATGCTAAGTTTCAAAATATGAATATCTTTCAAGGTTTCTGGTTAATATTTCCCCTTCCCATTTGAAAATATATACCTTACGCATTTACTCGTGTGTGAGCAATGAATTCAAATGCTAATTGTCTGCAGTAGGAGCTGAATATTAACCAGATGTTCCCGCTGGTTTGTTTAATGCTGAAAGAATCGACATTATATGGTTTCCCCCTTAGTGGGCCTGAGGTGCCCTATAGTTTTGTGAAACTGGTCCAATTAATTTTATGAGGAGAAATAGGACAAATTCTGGTAATTGAATGGTATGAATGTCACGAAGGCCTCCGTGAGGCAGCAGGCCCTCTTCTGCGCCGTGCCTCTAATGGAAGAAAAATTGGCGTACGAGCTAATTGTAGCTGCTCCCTGCAGAATGGTGAAGACCTACAGCCGGCTGAAGCTGTGATGGATCTTGTTCCAGCTACAAATAGGCCCTTGTCTCTTCTGGACAGAGATGATTTCTCCCAGCCCACCCTGCGATCTCAAAGCAGTCTCTGTCTCTGTCCATCTTCAGCTGGAGGGGCTGGCTGTCGTCAGGTTATTTACGAGCAAATGCGCCTTCGCCTTAGGTTTCTGCGTCCTTTCATTAGGTCTCCAGCACTTCAACAAGTCGGCATTTCATTTGTCCTTCCGGTCAAGATCTTCCCAAGTGTTTTTAAGCCTAACGGAGACCTCACCTGCACTTCTTCTCCATCCGCCCATTATTATTTCCAGTCCTGTTTCTGACACTTCCTCTTAGTTATGAAAGGAGATGTAATTACTTGTTTGTGTGAGGAAGAAAAGGTGTTTGTTGCTTAATCGTGGACCCTTAAGCCCTGTGTTTACTTCAATAAGCGTGGAAACTGCTTGTGTCGGTCAGAATGTTGGTCAGCTGAGACGCTGAGGGGAATTAGAGGTCCAGCCTTCAGCACCTGGAGGACAGAACCCTGACACGTTTAGCTAATTCTACTAATGTAACAATGGTTGTAGGACAGATACTATTTTGCCCCAAAAGTTTATTCAGTCTCTTAAATCTCTTCTTTCTTTTTGACAGCTTTGCTTGAATTCTGAGGTGATCTAGAGCTTCATAGACCACAGTAATCTACTCAAATGTGCTGTTGAGTTTTGTTTTCAGAGGTTGCTGAGGGTATTTTCCAGTAGGACTGTGGGTGCTTTGGCCAAGCATTGCAGCATCACTATTGACTTTGAGGGCCTTGACCTCTTCTGTCTGGGTTGTGTCTGTGAACTGAACTGGGTTCCAGTTAGTTTTAGAAGTTCATTGTTTACAGTTTAAGGCAACATTGACTATGTCCCAGCTTGGGATCCTTTTGTGAAGCAGTGGCTTCACTCCAAGTCTAGCCCTCCAATGACCAAGAAGAAAAGAAGAGGGAAAATCTAATCCCAGCTGCAGAAAGTTGCCAAAATTGGAAGTCCCCTGGTAGGTGGCATCAATCGGCCTCAGAAGTGTGCCAGCGTGTCGCCTGTGTGGGACGGCTTGTTTGTTTGCTGCAGCTGGAGTCAGAAGGATGTTAATGAGCCTTGAATAATTCATCGTGCAGGAGAGCTGGTGAATACAAACACTCTCCAGTCTCCAGCATGAGACACTTCATTCATTGAGGTTAGAAGTGTGGCCTGAAGGATCTGACACGAGTTGATGGAGTCAAACAGGTGCAGCGTCATTGAGACCAGTCTCTCCGTCGCCGCTTCTCTCTGGTCACGTGTTCTGGACAGCGTGTGTCGGCCTGAGACAATACAGCGAGCCTTCAGTAGTTCGCAGTCGCTTTGGCTATGGAACACCTCCACCACAGAGGCAGACCTCTGTCTGCTGAGCAGTGGTTTTGTCCCAAGCTTCTTCTCAAACTTGACCTCCTACTCCACACCTGCTGCTGCCCTGTTCACGTGCAGTTTTTCATGTAAGAAAAGTGAATCAGAATGGCATAAAATGGGGTCTTCTGCATGTTCTGTGTGTGACAACTCTGCCAGCCCCCATTTGCATGGTGGTTGGTCTCCAATGAAAAGGGCTGGAGTCGCTTACACCGCACTTTGTCTTCCACTTAGCCAAGAGGTCCCAAAGTGTGCAAGGAAAAAATCCTCCTCTTTTATTCCTGCTCCCAAATCACAATGTAGAGGGGCTCCTTTTTTATGAACAACAAACATATAAATCACTTGTTTTTTTTTTCCTTTCAGTTGTCAGCAGGAATGTCCCCAGGTCAGATCACAAAGCCCCTCTTATTTTGCCAGCGGTTGTGCTGTGTCGCTTCTGCCAGGGATGGTTCTGTGCTGTGGAAAGTGGGTCCGTGATCCCTTCACAGACCGGCGTCGTCTTCAGCGGTGGGAACTTTCCTGAGACCTCAGCCTCTTTACAGTCGTCATCAGAAAACTCTGAAGCGTTCAGAACCTTATTTCAGTTTTCTTTTTCACAATAATTCATTTTATCATTATTAGCATTATGAAGGAACTTCAGAGTAACAGTATTGAAAATTTCAGCCTTCAAGGCACCAAAGTCGATTGTCTTGTCTGCTGGGCTACAATTTAAATGCACCAGCAGTGACTTCCATATTTTCATGAATTGGTCTGTATGCGGAGAGGGAGGGCAGAATGAGGCAGATGAAGGTGGGAGCCCCCCCCCCCCCTTCTGTCCCCACACCCAGTCCCTTGACACCTCGCAGCCCCAGCTCAGGGTCCCTAATGAGGACCACGCTGCACCGTTTGATCTTGCCAGGGGCCCCGTCGCCTCGTATCTGTTCANCTCGCAGCCCCAGCTCAGGGTCCCTAATGAGGACCACGCTGCACCGTTTGATCTTGCCAGGGGCCCCGTCGCCTCGTATCTGTTCACCGAGCAGAACCTGCTTCATTTCACCCTTTTCTCATTGCTGTTGGTCAATTATGGATTTGCCGCCAGTGTCTCCCCGGCACACCCCCCGGTGACCGGAAAATATCAAAGTGACACAATTTTGCCATCTCTGGTGGCTTGTTTTTTGCCCAAGGAAGCAATATACTGAAGCTGTCTTGTTGACATTTATTTCTCCTTCACACCAGACTTATGACATATGCTGAATATCGCAGCATTTTGGTTTTCATTTTGCAGTCAATTAGTTTTTGTTTAACCTTTACAGGTTAACGGCTATTAATACATTATTATTGTATTATTATAGCACGTTATTTGGCTTTCGCCAGACGTGTCCAGATGTAGGAAAGGGGTGAAAGATGACACAGCATGTCACACGTTATCCCGGGTTTCGCGTGTTTGTGTGCCGCCCTTTTGGATCCGGGGGGGCGGTGAGTTCCAGCTGCGTGGAGCTCAGGACGTGTAGAGACGTTAAAATCATTCATTAAATCTCTTTGTGAATCTCTAATTACTAATGAATCGATTTGCAGTTTCGTGATGAATCTGCAAGGCCTCTTTGGAAGTCAGGAGTTGCTTTGAGATGTCGCGTATCGAAGTGCTGCTTGTCAGACCTGTTTGAAACTGAAAAATAATGACGATCGTAATAAATTGCAATGAACAGGCGACCTGCGTAACGTGACCCATCTCTGCAGCTGCAGTTGTAACTGTGACTTTCTTTCATGCAGTGTTTCCACTGACTTGAGTGGAAGTACATTTTTAAAGCAGAGAATGTCTGTCTGGGTTTCCTCCCACAGTCCACAGACGTGTTTCAGGTTAAAGGGTCGCTCAGTTGCCCTCCCAGGTCTTCCAGGTTGGGGGTTTGGAGTTGGACCCTCTAAAAATACAGTTGTCTCGAACCCATAAATGAAGACGAGCAGGATGGATCTGCCAGGGAGCACAGAGGGCTGCTCGGCAGACTTGAGGGAGGCCAGGCCTCCTCGAGGACGGCTGTGCGACGCAGCAGTTCAGTTAGATGGTGTAGTGAAACTTTGCGGAGCAGAGAGGAGATGAGCTGCAGTGCTCCAGACAGGATGAGAAGCTCTACAGAGGAAGTGAGTGAAATGAGCAGATGCTGTACAGGACGTACACGCAGGACCGGCTTCTGGCTTTAAGATGATCGTTCCAAGACTCTTAACTGATGACGTGGAAGAAATAAATCAACTTTCCAGTTTGATGGACAAACCTGCTGGAATTTTGAAGGATCTTAGAGACACCCATTGTTATTATCCATCTGTCCATCTACCCATTATGGTGGTCTTTTTAAGTGTCCTAGAGGGGGGCTTCCAGTGTAATTTTTGTTTTTTTTTTAAACCCTTCCAGTGCAAGGGTACAACTGAAACTGATCTGCTGACCTTCAGGTAAGAAACTCGTGTCCTTAACAAGCAGGTATCATGTCTTTCTCTGGCAGGATGGTGGGCTGCTGATCAACAACCCCACAGCGCTGGCACTGCATGAGTGCAAGCGCCTGTGGCCCGGCACGCCGGTCCAGTGCGTAGTGTCGCTGGGAACGGGCCGCTTTGAGGCCACCGGCCGCCACGGTGTCACCCAAACCAGCCTGAGGACCAAGCTGAGCCACATCATCAGCAGCGCCACAGACACAGAAGGTGGGTCTCGCCTTCACTCTTCAGGCTTCCTTGCCCATCTGCTGTGTGTCTGATGCTACACGGTGGAGTGCGATGCACTGGATGCAAGTTACTTTTACACGTTATATCAGTAATATTGTCGTCGTCATCAGTGTTGAACTTGTTCTCGTGCAAACCCCAATTTCACCACAAAAATCCTTTCAGCAGCAACAGAACTTATACAAAACAAATGAAGGAACTTGGAGGTACTTTTACAGTTTGGTCCATCTGAGCCTGGCAGCCAGACCTGGTCTGATGATGCGGGTCACATTGCTTACGGTTTTAACTGTACTAGTCCTGACTTTGGCTCATACTCATACTTGCTGGCAGTTTCTTCCACACTTGCCTCACAGGGATGTATCATGAGCCTCGTGGCCTGAGGTCCTACACCCTATTTATTACTTCCTTCTGTTTACTGCTAACTGCTAAAGCTGCTGCAGCAGTGAAGATACTCCAGCCTGCAGTGGGTCAAGTGGTTTAGCATCTCAGTCTAATTACGTTTTTGTCCAAAGATGGCAGATTTCACATTTCCTCGGTTCATCTTCTCATCCTCCACACCTTGTGGGTTTCTATAGAATTGACCAGTTGTCCAGAACAGTTAGTCACCGTGATGGAGATTTAATAGAGACGGAGGGAGAAGACGGTGGGAATCCGAAACGGACGAATGCCAGTGACGTGTCTTCGCTTTCCTTCCTTTCCCAGAAGTCCATGCCACGCTGGACGCCCTCCTGCCCCCCAACACCTACTTCCGCTTTAACCCCTTCGTGACGGAAGACATCTCGCTCGACGAGAGCCGCAGCGAGAAGTTGAACCTGCTGAGGGCGGAGGGTCAGCGGTACCTGGAGCGCAACGCCGAGAAGCTGCAGAGGGCAGCCGACGTGCTGGTGCAGAAGAAGAGCGCCACCCAAAGGCTGGCCGAGTGGCTCCAACTCAAGCGAGACATGTGTGACGGCCTGCCGTTCTTCTCCAAACTGTAGGGTGCATGAGGAAACCCCCAGTTTGCAGTTTCCCGCCGTCTTCTGTCCCATCTGGTCGTGACGCGTTGCCTGCGCGGTCGATGAATCTCCTCTCCCGACCTGTTCAGGTGACGTCGTGAAGTTTGCTGCCTCGGAAACAGAACGAGAAGAAAGTTCTTGAAACCGTGCGGTTGGCCAAAAAAGCACTTTTGAATGATACATTTTGAGAACTTATTTATTTGTGATAATTTTTGGTTTTGTTGTAAAAACAATAGTGGACTAAATGAAGGTATAGTTTAATAAAAAAGGAGTGTTTAATATTCACTTAGAGAAGAAAATCACCCGTTGTCGGCCACCGATGACTTTGAGAATTACGCTTTTACGTCAGGCTCGTTTCTAATCGTATTATTAATGTTGAGCCACGCAAATTCTGTCCTGTAGAAATATCTCTGCGGCTTTCTCCTGATCTACTGAATAAACAGCTGACCGTGTAGCAGCTCTTCAGCACGTCTTCCAGTTGACAGTTCATGTTCTGAACTCGATTGCTCTCGGAAAAAGTGCATTTATACTCTGGTAAATTAACAACGTACGTTAACAGCCAGACATGCATTGAAAAGTGTTAAATGGGAATGTTTATTCATGCTGCTGCGGAGGACATTCCTGCCCTTCATATATGAAGAACAATACTCTATACTCAAGAAAAGGGTTTTTTTAATTTATGGAAAAATAATGAATGTGGTTCCCTCTGTTAAATTGTCCCTCACCACTGAAAATAACTCCTTCAGCTGGTTTCAGAGGCTTTACATCTCAGTCGTGTGCAGTTTTAATCACTGTCATTTTCTTGGTTAAAACATGTTTAACCATCTTCTGACTGACTTCCATCAGGTCACAGGGCGTTAGTGACCTGTCCCGGCGTTCCTCCGTCATCCCTGCTCCTCGTGTACGACGTGTGCAGCAAGTGCCGCCAAACGGTAATTGAACACCGTTAACCTGAGGTTCCCCGTGTGAAACACAGCAGCAGTTCCTTACGTTGTTGACGGACCTCGGTCCTGGACAGTCCGCGCAGCCGCTTCATCGTCACCACTGTCCCTCAAAGGCCTCGATGCTGAGTCTCCACACGCTTGTCCTGCGTACTGGACCCGTTTCGCTGCTTCCTCCTGCATTCGTTCCACTTTGAGCCTCAGCAGCTGTTGAGCCTGACAGCGGCACAGACGTCTGGATCTCCTCACAAATTCAGTTCGGTCCACTTTATGTTCGTAGAGGCTTCTTCTCGCACAGCAGGTCAGGAACAGAAAACAGGGACGTAGCGAAGCTGTAGACGAAGGTTAAACATTAATGAGAGCAGCTGTACAGGGTAAAGCTCACTATGGCAACTGAGGAGAGGAAAACAAAAAGCTCCCAACCAGGAGGGAAGGGAGAGAAATAAACGTCTGGGGGTCCGAGTGCCAGCGGCTGGACGGAGAAGCCGAGTCAAGTGACGGTTCAGTTAAATCCTCTCGAAAGGGTTGCTGTAAAACATTAAACGTTGTTGACGTTGCTCCTTTGCTAATAGTTTTACGTCACGTTCTGCATGGAAAAAAGTGCCGCTGTGGCCAAGACCCCCGCCAGGTCCCTGTTGGCCTCAGTGCCGCAGATGCGACGGTGAGAAGAACCGAGATAAAGAGCAGCTTAAGCTCACGTTTGGTCACATCTGCCCTTCACCGTGAGGAGGACTGACCCTCAGCAGCTTGGTGGCTCCTGGGTAAAATTATCGCAATATTGCTGCCCCCCCCCACTACCCCCAATTTCTCCTCTGCGGAAGTTGCTGTGTCAACATTTACACAACGTAGTCTGTTATACACAGAGACGAAGACTCGCTGTGTGGAACCGGCTGCGTGGTGTCAAATCCAACCAGAACGGGGTCCGTATCCTGACGGGCGGCGAGTTGTCGAACATCACGCGTTCTTCATGATTAATTCATTTCCTCTGATGGTCCAGACCTAGTGTTGCTTTCACGATGCTTTCAGTCGTTCTTCTGGAACTTTCTGTGGCTAAATGGGAAGCGAATTAAATGCAGTCGAGGAGGATAATGCATCCATCCGTCTGTCAGTTTGTGCATTTACACCTTGAATATTTTGCACACGAGCGGGACGCTAATGGAAACGATGCTCCTCTTGCACCCTCGCTTTGCCAACACCCTCACACAGGGGAAGTTAAATTCTGTTTGCTGTACTTTTAAACAAATGAATGTTTACTCTCGGCTCAAACCCGGGAGCCACAATCGCAGCCGAAGCGAACGCAGAGCAGCAGGGAGCTCAGGGCTGAGGGAGATGAACCCGTGACCCCAAGTTGGCTGTTCCAGGCTCTTTTGTGGTACCTCTTACCCTCAGTTGATGGAGTAAAATATCCCACCGTGTGATTCCGTCGGTCCCTCGACAACAGTCTCGAGCAGCTCTTCCACGGCGAGAACGTCGGCCACTTCAGGGTGCGACAGTTTCACTAGTCATAAAGCTGAAGATCTGCAGCTCTTTGTTAGGATTTTAGGTCCAGTCTTACGTGTGTGCTGCAGGTCTCAGTTTGTGTCCTTCAGGGACACCGACGCCGGACCCCCCGCCAGCCTCGGCTCGTCGTCACCGGTCAGTTTGTGGTCCTTCATCATCACTAAACCCTGATTGATTAAACTGAATTAAAACTTGAAAACTGCTGGTGTTCAGGTGTTACGAACACCTACGGTGTCAGACGTGGCGACACCGTGTGTCTTTCAGGGTTTATGACCAGCGATGACGTCACACTTCATTTCAGCCACTTACTAAAGAAGCAGTAAGTGTGATGATTCGGGTTGGACCCGGTCCTGGCGCTGTGGCCTCCGGGTAATGTCCTCCTCTGTTATTCCATGGTGATGTTATTAGCATAACTCTCATCGCTCTGTAGCGGCTGCTGCCGCGCCGGGGGGGGGCAACCGGGGGGGGTCACGTGGCAGTCGTTTCCTCGTTGGGGGTGGGGGTGACCACAGTACGTATTAGCGAAATTCACACCTGGCCTCTTGTGCGGGTCAGTGAACGACCAGAACAGAGACGTTTGCTGCCGACCAAGGGAAACTGGGGGGTCCGGCTTGACCGTCATTCGGTCCTCCTGACGAACTGTCGAAATCAGTTTCACCCTCGTTTTTACTCCGTTTTCCTCCACCGGAATACAGGAGATCAGAGCTGCGGAAACATCAAGCAAGCAGCAGGAGCACGAAGAAAGTGCTTCAGTAGCAGCTTGTGACCAGTTGAGCCATTAGGCTGATGGAAGTTCATCAGCATCTGGCTGCTTCAACCTGCTGCATTATTCACACGACCAGGAAGAGCAGAACAACAGACACGTCTCAGTTCGTCTGCTGTTGAGTTCCAGCGCGGGATCGTCCCTGTCCCTCCCGTCACCCGGCAACAAAGCCAAAATAACCTGAACAAAGCGAAAAATTCTTCGCCGAAACGCTGCATTTAGCACTTTTGTCGACATCGAGCTACATTCCGATCAACGGTGAGTCCACCTCGCTGACAAAACACCACAAATCCCACAAATCCCTGCACACTGTGGGACTGTGGGATTGAGGGGAGGAACACGCTTCGTGTTTGTCACATTTACAAACGCCAGTCAGGGGAGCTCAGGTTTAGCCTGGACCCAGCAGACAAGTTGAGGGACAAGTTCTGCTCTCCATCCTGGACGGGAGGCCGAGCGAGAAGAGCGGAGGACGGATACGGACACTGTAGTTCCAGAACCTTCCGGAATTCCAGAGGCCTCAGAGGCTTCGGATCCATCGTCCGGCACGAGGAGCTTCTTCACCTTCCGCTTCAGCAGCGCTTCTCCTGCCCACGTTCTCCTCAGAGGCCTTTCTTCGTGACAAACCATAGGTGCGTGGCCTCCCCTCGTACCCACCCCCCACCGTCAAGTGCAGCAGCCCGGCTGCTGGGGCGGACGCCGCTGTGTTCCGGGAGTCTCGTGACAGGAAAACACGAGACGACCAGAAGATTGCAGGAATAAACTCCAACATCTCCTATGCATTAATGTCCATTTAAACATCTTAGAGATGTTTTAGAAGGTTAAATCGGCTCCATTCTCCAGCAGGTGTTTCTGATGTCCTGGAGATGTGGGAAAAGTCTGGTTCTTGGCCAGAAGGAGAACTTCCTCTCATTGTACCATGAAGGTCCAACACTGAAAAATGTTGTTGGAGGGCTGGTGCTCTCATGTCACCGTGACACCACTAAACCAGGGCCTTGGTGTCCAGGCTGCTGTCCTTCTCTCCGCACCTCCTGGAGAAGCTCTCTTGTACCACCTCTCCTGTGGACAATGATGTGCGAGGTCATCATCTGTAAACTTCTACTCAGCCTTCAACACCATTGTCCCTGAGTTGCTACAGGAGAAACTTTAACTTTTTGTGGTTTAAACAGACTGGCAGTTCAGGCCACATTCAGTCTGGTCCCACCTGTAGGTGGATCATAGACTTTCTACCCAACAGGAAGCAGTTTGTGGGTCTGAGCTACAGACCAATGACCTCCAGAGACCCATCTGTGAAGCTGCTGAAGTTCACAGAAGACATCATTGCCACTGGCCTGATTACTGATGGTGACAAATCCCAGAAGCAGTAGAAATGAGTCCTGAACCTAGTTGGAGCTCAGTGCCTTTTGAACGGCGGAGATGAGGACGTCTCCAGGCCCCCCAGCGGGCAGCACCGTTCCTTCATTCACGCTTCCAGGCCCCGCAGTTTCACAGGACGTTCAGGTGGAGATGCACCATCTCCTCCGTCCACACAAGGGCTCAGCAGAGGAGGAGCGTCTTGCAGCAGCTGGTAAAGTCGCATCATTACCAATGTACACAGTGCAGTTCTGCACTGCCACTGGAGAGGCTTCACGTGAGCTGCCACCGTCTTCATGGGGACGGAGGATATCAGAACCAACATGAAGATGGCTGAGAAGATCATTACTACAGCACCTGCATGTCTCTGGAATGAGGATGTTCGCAGGTAGAGATACTGCACCTTCTTCTCATTCCAGATACAACCTGTTCCAGTCAGAGAACCGAACCACTGGCACATCGAGTCACTGGAACTTCCCCTCATCAGGCAGTCTGAGCCTGAGACTCTGCTCCTCCTTCACTGCTCACCTTCATCCTCCAACCACCCTGAGGCACAGTGAGCTGCCACCTTCTGTCCTGGTCCTTCATTCCCACCTGTCAGTGACCTCATCCGACCTGTGCAGGTCATTCATCCCGTTACACACAGCAGGACCCCCGGCTACGCAGTCAGTGCAGTCAGTGTAGTAGAGTACTGTACAGTGCAGTGCGGAAAACTGGTGTAAACGGTTGTCTCCTGGTGTTTCCTCACAGTAAAAAGTTTTGAAAATGAAGGTTAAAGTGAATCTGTTTTTATTCTTGTCACAAAAGTTTGGTGCCTTTTTGGTGCCTTTTGCTATAAAACTGTCACATTTAACACTGCAATACGTTTCATACCACTGGACCCACACACACACACTCACACACTCACTCACTCTCACTCACACACAGTCACACTCACACACACAC
>UFQX01000984.1:0-47192 GCA_900497675.1 Arapaima gigas
TTGTTGTTTATGCTCCCACTCCACCACCCTAGACAGGAGCCAGTAGTGGGGGCGTAACACCTTGGTACAATACAAATACCCATTTATCAAACTTATAACATGGTGCGCCTTACTGTGGGGTTGTGTTTGTTCAGTATTTTGTTTCTGAACTCTCTCATCGTCAGACAGCTGCACCCTATCCACCAGAGTAAAGATGGATGCTTTGTACTGCTGGTCTATATTTGAATTACAGCAGCACCTCGACTGGCGTCACTTCCTATTGCACAGTTTTGCAACAGCACTCTTATTTAGATAGTTAAAATAATTTACCCCTTTTTAAAAAAATCCGAAAAATATTTTGAAACAAATGTTTTGGGATTTAATGTTTATCATTCATATAAGAAAACTGTTTGTGTTTATTATCAACGTTATAACTCATCTATTTTGTGTTACATTGCACATGCACAATTTTCCAACTCCATTTTATGCAACATTCAGTATTAGTGACCTCTTGTGCTGTTTTGTTAGGCTCTCCCTTTCTCAAGAATGGATCCAGAGCGCTAATGGAGATATGACTGTATGTGTATCTGAAACAGGACTGGGGTTACCTGTCCGTTTTTTCCCACCAGCTGCAGAGGAGTAGAGGAGCAGCTGTCCACCGCCTGTGAGTGGGCTTCACTTTCCATAAACTGAGAGAAGGCCTCCTTATAGCCACTAGATGAAGCTGTTTGCAGCTGGAGAAAGGGAAGAATCAGAACTCGACAGAACAGAAACACCACTTTAGATATTTCGAGATCGGAGGATTGGTCCGACAGAAGAACGATATTCAAAACGAGTAAGAATGAAGAGCCAAATATGAGTAGTAACATGCTCACTAGGGGCTAAGGTGATAAAATTTTTTCTAAGAGATGAGAGATGGAACCAGTGGTGAACGGACAGAAATAGACTTTTCAGCCTAATGTTCCCTTGCAAAGGATGAAAAAATGGCAAAGATGCCTTGCTGAGGTGTTCTGACCAGAGATAAGCGGTGCCCACTCACCAAGGTGACCCCCTCACTGCAGCACTGACCAACACGTCCCCCAGTAGCCACAAATGGACAGACACGCGAGTGCATCTCTGACGGCTGGTGTGTTTTCAGGTACCACAGAGCATTCACATCCACACCTACAGGAGAAAAGAAAAAAGATGTCCTACAGCAAAAGGGGTCTTGTTGACCTTTTCCACAGAAGACAAACTGTTTCAGTAATAATTATGCTTGGATTTGATCTCCTTAAAGGTTCTCCAGGATTTAAACACTTAGAAAAGCCCACCCACTCACCCAAACACACACACACACACACAGGGGTAAATATTGTCTCACATCTGTAGCATTTCCATCACGAGTAAAGCTGAGAATGTGAATTGTTATTCTCACTTTCTCCTTCAGACTTATTTTAAGGAAGATCTCAGAGTCACTTACACCATGCTGGCCCATCCCTTGTAAGAGTAAAGTGCAGGAAAACAACAGCATTGCAGGTGATACGGACATATCACACTTTTGACATGTTTTCCAAAGCCATGAAGTGCCAGGAGAGGCAGATGTCTCTGTGCGTACAGGAAAAGCTAACTAGAGCCCATCCTGCATTATGGCTCATCTTCTGCAGAGCAGAGAAGAAATAATGACTGTGTCCTGCACTGCTATACTGTGGTGGAAAAAGTGAGTCATAGAAATGACTGTGACAGGGAAAAGGACAGGAGAGGTGAACAATGCGAGTGATGACCAGATGACGTTTTATGACAGTCAAGCTTCAGAGAAAGGGAAATATTAGAAACACGTTTTAATGTATCTTTTGGTCTGTTATACAGCTTTCAGCATTTCCACATTGTTGTAAACAAAAAGTTTAATTATGTGGACTCGCACATTCTCCTCAGGGGCTAAGCTGGTAAGAAGGTTTCATACCAAGAACCTGTGTGACCAGGAGTTTTTTAGTCACCTGTTATTTTACAAATAGTAACAGAGTATGACCAGATTTCTCAGGTTTGTTTCTCCATGGGCTTTCATGAACTCAACTTTGATGACGGGAATTATGTGAAGCTGAAAATAACCTTGGAGAACATGAACTGGAGGTCTGGGCACCTCCTTCTGTTGGTGTTTCCTGGTTCATTCGAAGGACCACTTGTCAGCAGATGATCGAGTACCCAAAGTCAAAAATAAATGTTAGGAAGTAACCAAATAACTTAAAATTGGTTGTGAAAACTTTGTCATGATGTGGAGTTGGGCAGGGGGTAAAAATTACACCATTTGCTCTGTTAGCTTATTTCACCCTTCATCACTCGCAGCAGCAGGGGGTCCAGTTCAGTTGATGCCCCCAGGCTGGACTGCGGCAGCTGATCGTGGCTCCCTAGTGACACTGTGGCATTGCTGCCTGCGGTCCCATGTGTGGACTGGGAAAAACTCACGCTTCAGATGCACAAGTGGGCCCTGTGGCCTTGACAGATTTAAACTGGCGATAAGTGTCTTCACTTGACTCCCCGATAACCTCCAGTTTTGGCAAAATTAGCAAAATGAGCACCAACACGCCTGTCCAAGCGCAGTCATCCTGCCAATGTCCACAGTCAAAGGATCCACTTATTAATGTAATTCTTTCAACAACTACCCTTACGTAATACAATTCGATCCTTGCAGGTATGCATTTTTGAGTTATTTTAAACTGCTGCTGCTCGATAGCAGGGAATCACAATGGCTCTTATGTCAATTTTCCCATTCTCTTGATCCCATATTAGCATTTTTAAAAATATTTTGGCAGTAGGCCTCTTCTGAAAGTGTCTCATTGTCTTTATATATAGGTACGATTTATATCAAAAAATCCTGACCCATTTAAAGCCAAGCACATTTTCAAAAGTGTGTTTTTCAAGCGTTTAAGCAGCTTTACAAAATACCAGATGCATCCTAGTTATGAACCAAATTTATACCTTGAGACACTGTTCCTGTTTTATATCATTATTAGGATAAATTACAGAAAACCACATTTCCCACAAAGTTAATATCAAATGTTTGATGACATAGAAATACAGCAACAAATTTGAAATGTTATTTTTCACCAGTCCTTCATTTCATACTAAAAAGGAAACAAAATTATTTAAATGTAACTGTCTTGTCACTAATAAACACACAGACTGATTACCAGAAGAGACTGGTGTGTGAAGACAATGGTTCACAATCCATTTAGGAGAGCAACGATGAGGATTCTGCTCTTTCAGTACCAGACTATGTCTCTAGGCTACATTTCTGAGGGTATCTTTTGATTTCAGAACAAGGACAACCACAAATGCCGCTTTAAACCCAGGAGCTGGTAACATATAATTGGAAGTATCACACAAAATAACTGTGAAACTGGAAGACAGTAAGTTTTTACCTTTTTCTTCTAGGAACTTGAGGAGAACATAGTTGGTCTCAGATCCTTCCTCAGCATAGTCTAGAGGAACATTTCCATTGATGTCCTGCAGCCACACATTGGCACCAGCCTTTCATGTGGCATGGAGGAAAAAAAAAAGAAAAAGGAAAGCAAGCTGCTTTAGTGGAAAAGAGAGAATCCAATCACAACAGTTTTCTCTTAGTTTCATCCGTTATCATTAACCTCTTTATCCTGGTTAGGTTCACAGTGTTCCAGAGCCTATGCCAGAATCATAAGGCATTGGGCTATGAAATAACCCCTGGTTGGGGTACCAATGGCAGCCACACACTACAGACAACTACAGTGAACCCCAAACACATGACTGCAAAGGAAAACCCACGCAGTATGTAGTAAATGCCATTCATTTTCAGACTTGGCCACCACATTATGATGCAGAACAATGAAACAAGTGTTGTTTGCAACCACAGCAGTACCACATGGTGACCGGTCTTAGAAGTTTCTGACTGCACCATGTATTTACTATATGTATGTATAAGCTGTGAACTTCTGAGCAAATATTTAGAACCATTCCAGTGCTTGAGAGGCTATCCCTGCCCTCCTCCTTCTTGTTCAAATCAACATTATGCCCAATGAGTTGTACAGAAGAGCTCCTGCAGGAGTTTTGCTACTACTGGCGGCTCTTCAGCCTTTGCACAAAAAGACATCACAATGAAAGATCCCCTGTAAGCAACTGTAAGGTCTGCTCTTGTACTGGTAGTACTGGCATCGTGCTCATTTCAGAAGAAGCACAGAAGGCTGGCCTAACTACAGTATTATTTCCTCCCTTGTCATCTATCAATCTATATTTAATACACACACACACACACACACACACACACACACACAATGAAGAAGTGTAGGACTCTGTGAAACAGTCCTTACAAACAAAAAAGAGGTTTCTGAGCATTGCATTTGCAAATTAACACACGATTTAAATGAAAACGAAATCCAAGGACCCACAGGTTCTGACAACCCCCAGGGTGCCACGCTGTGTTGCTGAATGCAGGGAAACGTCGGGGAATATCTACAAAGTTTACAGCACATTTTGCACGCAATGTTTTAAACATGGATGAAAGGACGACTCAGTTCACAGCCCCAGTGTAGCCCCGGATTATGGAAATGAATTCACAGAAAGTGCGGCTATTTATTAAAGCAGGTGGCAGTTGGGGGAGATTATATTTTAGAGCTGTTTTCTCAAACAGAATGTAAAAGCCTTTCTCTACTACTGTACACCTGTAGGTCTTGGAGTATAATTTAAATACTTTTTGAGAAATATAACATTTAAAAAAGATTTACTGAGATGGTAAGAATGGCAGCGGAGAAATTTTCATGTTTAAAATTTTAATTTTAAATTTTTACGTTTATTATTATTTTGAACATTTATACTTGTAGGCCGCAAGTATTGACACAGTGTGATTTCTAACAGCCTCAGTTTAGTGGCACATCACAGGCCCAAAGCAGAGATGAACCTCCAGATAGCGACATGACAAAATGCCAGAAAGAACCGTTTGCTTGAATTAAAGCCTCGCGTCAGTTTGGATACATTTCTACCAACTTTGTACATCTAAAGGAAAGAATACTTCCCCATTTCTCCTTACAGACTTGCTCAGGCGTGTGGTGTCTGTTGATGGACTGTCCTCTAAAAGTCTTTCAGAACATGTTTGATGAGATTTAGGCTGAAGGTCTGACTAGGCCACTGAAAGACATTCACCTTCCTGTCCTTCAGCCCCTGTTACTGTGCTTTTGCTTTGGACATTATAATTTCGAAAGGTCTTCTCATCTTCAACACCCTGGCTGAGGGCTGTAGGTTTTCTTTAACAACTGACATTAAATTAAGGTGGTGCTCTTTTGTCCAAACCAGTTGTCCTGCCTTTTTGGATTCCCATTTCTTTTATTTCCTTAATAGGTAGAATTTGTGAATAAAAGTGGAAAAAGTCAAATTTTACTTCCATATTCAACAATGGTGTCCTCTCAAAAAGTAAACACAGTGATCAAGCAAAAGAATGCTGTTTGTCAGTAATTAAAATTACTATTTTTGTATTTAAACCCCACAATAAATGTATTTTCAGCTTTTGGTTTACATTTTGCAGCAGCTGTACGGGCAGGGGGTCAAATCCAACTCATATGTGTAGAGCGTGCATGTTTCTGATGCAGAGATTCTGGGATGTGCTCTAGACTCCTGTGACATTACCCATGATTAAGTGGCTGATGATGACGGTTCATGTTTGGAATACATTACTCTCCGGAAACAATAAACCTTGTACACTGTAGACCTCCAAGTGAAAATGGAAGAAGGAAGGCCATGTAGTATATCAGCCGAGGCTCCAAAAAGCAAACTTGCAAATACACATACACACGCACGCACGCACACACACACACACACACACACACACACACACTCATGGGAGTAAACAAAGGAAAAGTTAGCACTGAGAATCAGCGCTCCATTTATTGCAGAGCTTCAAAGAGACACATCAGAGGAAGCCAGAAGGCTGTTACAAATTGAAATTTGAGCGGAAGCAGTTATTGAACCACTCTACAGAAGCCATTACAACAAGCAACTGTGATGCATGCATCAAATCACATTAAAAAATAATTAAGACAACCACGGAGGTAAAATTTGGTCTTTGCCTCCTTGGCTGCGTTTCATCGCCATGGCTTTATGAATGATAAAAGTGCTGCCGGCAAGGGACCATTATACAGTGTTATTTGCCCCCCCCGGAGCAACCGACACCCTCTCAGCACACAAACTCACTTTCAGATAAACACTGCAACAGTAGCACTGACCGTAAGTCAAACTCTTGTGAAACCGTATATTGTGTTTGGCAGTGAAAACACAAAGTGAGCCAAAATGAAAAATGAGGGTTTTTCTTGTCTGCTTCATTAAACTATGAAAATATCACTGCTATTCAAGACCAATTTTTAAAATATGACCAAAACAGTGTTTCAAAGAAGGTCGGGTCGAAAGCAACGTTAATTTTACCGCATGTACCCTGCCTCGCACTCCACGCTTCTAGGATAGGTTCCGAACCACCGCGACTCTGCACTGAATAAGCAGCTACTGATACTGACGTTAGGTTTTTACGGAATTTACACATAAGACACCTTTTCTGTAACTCTCCCTTATGATTTTTTTAATACAATGTAATAAATAATAATTTTATGTGAATTTACAGATATTTTAAATTCCTTGTAAATGCAGTTAAAACATTGAGGGGATATGATTATGATTTAGTCAGTGGCTAAACTTGAAAGATATTTCTCTGCTTCGAAGGTCACGTAAGTTTCAGCATCTGGTTGCTTTACTTTGCCGTTCCCTCTGGACAAATAGCAGTGTAAGCAAATAGATGTAAGATATTAAGTAGAAATTGGCCCTTTTCTGCTGCCTATATGATATATTTAGCAACTCTCCCCTGCTGAGGCCCATGGTAACGTTCGCCATAACAGAATGTGTTTGGTAGAAATTTGAATACCCAGAGTGAAGTGGTGTTTATTATTTAAATATGATCTGCAAATCACAGCCAGTACAGTGCCAGTTTAAGATTAGTATGGACAGCAGCTCAAAATACCATGCAGGTCAGAAAAGGAGAAATGGCTTTTAACACATTTGGATCAACAGCAGCTACAGTGCTGCAGTGTGTTTAGCGCATTAGAGTGAGTGGGTGGAGCTTCCCGTCCTTCACGCTGTGCCTTCACTTGTTGAGGACATATAAAGGCAGCTCCAAATAAACATTTCTAACGCACAGTCTCTCTGTGGGAAAAAAAAGTGCCTAAATTATTTTCGTGTCGTGCTCTACATCAGAGAAACATGTTTTATGAGCATTAGCTTTTCCTTTGGTCCAGAAAAAAAAGGTCGAAATTGACTGTTCTGTCCTAGATCTATACCACAGCTGGCTCCGAGCTTCTTTTGAAGCTGGGGCTGATCCCGTTATGGTGTGAAAAGCCTGTCTCTCTTGCCGAAATGGCTGCAACAAAGAAGCAGTTGAATCCGTTGCCTTTCTGCACTTTGCAGCAGGACAGAAGATGTTCTGCAATGTGTGGAAGATGGGCTGCAAAGCAGGGAATTCTGTGTGCAGCAGAGTTAACAGACTAAGGACTGTTGATTGCGGTCCACTGAATGCACCGTATACCCTATCTGACACCTACGACAATCACTGGATCTCACTGGCTCTAAGCTGTCAGCCCAGAGAATGGCCCATGTGCAACAGCTCTCCTTACTCCCACACACAAACCCTAACTGTGGGCACCTGCTGGACTAGTCTCTCTGGCACCCACACACAAACACATACACATACACACACACACACACACACACACACACACACACACACACACACAAACCTTTTGAAAAGCACAGTACCCAGTACTTGCACTCTACGCTGTATCTTATTAGGTTATGACTTGTCACACAGTTGCCACAAATACTCCATTAGTAAGGTATTCTTTGAAGCTGGATTGCTAAAATAAACTCTTACTTCAAAACACATGAATGGAGGTAAAACAGCTTAAAATAAATGTCTTTTCTAGCAGAAGGAGAAAACAGTCATGTTAAAATAATAATTTGTCATCAAGATAAACATCATTATCATCTTTCTTTCCTCCCACCTTTAAATGTCAAAAGTTGAGGGTGAATTATTCTCACAACTGGGCTGTGCTGGTTCATCTTGCCTCGTCTGAGAATCTTTGTCCTCAACTGCTCTTGTTCTGTAACATCTCATACTTTTCATCTGAAGAGTTGAGCATGTTCTCCTACACTCAACCTCAGGCCATCAGACCATCTCATTGATAAGGCATTTGAGAGAACTGATCAAGTGGCTGAGATGATACAACCTTGGGACGTCTTATTCCAGCTGGAGGTCCCACCATAAAAAGTGGGGGGGGGGACTCAGAGCAATAATACAATCATTATTTCTCAGTTTTGAAAGAAATCTGCCACTGAAGCACCACACAACTTTTTCTCATCAAAGCACAAGCCCTGTTTCTTCATATCATTTAGTCTATATGACAGCTGCTCTGCAGGGGATACTGGAATGGCACTACTTAATCCTGAATAAAACTCGCTATGAGATGTTTCGTGTTTAGAAGAACTAGGGAAGCAAGCATGCAGTTTTGCTTTCCAGTTTATGGGTCCAGTTTTCCCATGATGTTCTTGCCAACTGACACACTTGATGTGAACTTGGCACGTGTCAGTAATAGGTCAGTCGGGAGCTTGGAGGACAAGGAGGAGACTCACCATCAGCAATAAGAGCGCTGTGTCTAAGCTGTTGCAGGCACAGGCCACGTGCAGCGCTGTCCACAGCTCCTCGTCCTGCTGGTCCACGTTCAGCCCCCTGCCAATCAACAGCTCAGCCACCACGGTGTTGTCATGGCGAGCACACTGTAGTGAGAGTGGGGAAGGGGGTGTTGGATTAGCCACTCATGGATCTAGGCATCCGTTTCAGCAAAAAATAAAGCAACGATACAAAGCCTGATCTTAGAAGGGGTAAATGGGATATCAGCTTCCCCCTCAAGTTTATTTCTGACACTGGCTTGGATTTTGCATTACAGCCAGCCAAGTCTTATCTTCAAGATAATCCCACCAGATTTCAGTAACAGCATGTGTTGTTACGGTTTGAAATGCTAGCATTGATCGTCCTGCTTTGCAAAAATATAAGAAAAAACGATATATTTATTTTTCTATTCAGGGTTTATCGCTTTTTACCCAACTCTTATTTTAATACAAATCTTTTTTTGTTTATTTATTTAGTGAGGGTGACATGTTAGTTATAACCTACCTGATGTTCTTAAGTGCAGAAGTTCTGTAAAATAGTACAGTCAATAAGCAAGAAATTATAATAAAAAATAGCCAAATTGCCAATAAAATAAAATATTAGAAATCGCAGTAATAACAATACATGGCCCTAAACCCAACTAATATTCATATTTAGACAAGGAAGGACTTGAAAGGGTGAAATGACAAGGAGAGGCCAGTGTATCACTGAAGAGAAGTACTTTGATCATAGCAATATCTGTAGACCAGAGCAGTGGTCTGCTGAACATTTTAACATACTCATGGTCCAAAGCATGCGTCAGCTCAGCAAATTGAATTTATGGTCTTGACCTGGTTGCCATAGTGAAGCAGCTTGTATTATTTGTCAGGACACAAATGTGGAGTATGTTCTCTTCATCAGGGCTCAAGTCACTAGTGGAGTATCAGTATTCTGAAGCACTGATCAGGTCACTAGTATGAACTGAGGTCAGTAGTGTGGAGCATCAGTAGTCTGAACAGCAGGCAGGTACTGTAGACAATATGGTGTGTTTGTGCTCTGGAGCAGGAGTCGTGTCACTAGTGTGGAGTTTTATTACACTTTAGAAGTAGTCGGGTCATCTTTTTAGAGTTGGTGTAACAGGGCATCCCCAGAAACCTGTAGTATGTAACTGGCGACAAATGTGGAAAGGGGGAAGCCAGTGTAAAACCCTTACCAGATGCAGCAAGGAACCTCCAGAGGGAATGGCAGTATTGGGGTCAGCGCCGTCCTTCAGCCGCCGCAGGACTGCAACATTAAAGGAGACATCAAAGAACCGCCTGTACATGGCGGCCAAACGCCCGCCAGCCCCAGTCATTTCATTAAAAAGCTATAGCTATGCAGGCCTTTTGTGTAACACGGTCTGTCAGTAACCACAGCAGTCTGTGAGCCAGCCATTGTCACGCCCTCTGCCAAACACTTGATAATTATTTTAGTTAATTACAATCTCAGTTGGACGTGTGCATTTTTTTCCCCATTTCGGAGATAAGGAGCTGCAGCGGCAGCACAAAGCGTGGCTAAGCTGCGCTTGCAGGAAGGTGAAGGCTTGGTTAGGGTTGCACAAGATAACTCTTCCTTGCTGCTCCACTTCACACTCATTAAGTGCTCTCCTCTGAGTCTCGGCTGACCCACATCTTCGGGGTGGCACTGGGGAAAAAAAACTTTTTAGCAACCATAACTGTTTAATCTTACAGAGGGGATGAATATTTAAAGCTGGCCAAAATTTCAAGATTAGGCTTCTTGGGCAGTTCCAGAAGAAAAGGAAAATACTGAAAATAGATATGATGGCTGGGCTGGTCACCAGCACACAAGCTGTCAAATCAACATTGCAGATCAGATCTAGACCTGCAGATTTGTTGGAAGTACAGAACTGTGGTATGGCTCTGATAAATGATCTTGAATTTAACAAAAATCACTGCACTCTTGCAGAAATCCAGAGGCCTCAACAGAAGACTTGATATGAGGCTCGAGGTGAATATAATTATTGTACCAAACAGTCAGATCATATTTTTTGAATTTTGTGCTCTAGTACCATAAAATAAGTTGATGAACTTAGAAATGAGTCTATGTAAGTGAGTCTGATTGACTCAAAGGTTGAATAGGAAATCATCATACAAATAGTTTAAAGCGGTGAAATGCATGCAAACCAGCTTGTCACACTCCACAAAAGTTCCACCATCATATAACACCAGCCTTTTCCCACAGACACAAAAATACAGAACAGCCGCAATGAAACCACACCGATTTATTCATATCTAGCAGATTATATAGTTTCAGGTTGCATGCTGTCCAATGCCAGTCTGAAAGTAATGCCAAAATGACCATCTGATCAGAGATAAAGTATTGTACTGTAACAGCTTCACTACGAACAGCCCACAAGGAGGGCTGCATTGCTAATAGGTTAAGCCCACTTTATGGGGCCTCTGGGACTTCTACACTGCTGTCTCCTCTGAGGAGTCAACACACTCCCTGTGCTGCTGCACAAGATTAGCTTTAACTGCCACTGAAGTAGAAATGTTCCCCTAAATTTCCCATTAGTCTTGCTTTACACTTGTAGGGTTGCAGGGTATGAGTCTGCATCTCTTGTTGACACTACTGCAGCACCGCCCCTGGTGACAACATGTGGCAGGAACCAAACCCATTTTGTTACACCGTAGGCTGTGACCTGAACCAC
Source organism: Arapaima gigas (assembly GCA_900497675.1). Taxonomy (NCBI): domain Eukaryota; kingdom Metazoa; phylum Chordata; class Actinopteri; order Osteoglossiformes; family Osteoglossidae; genus Arapaima; species Arapaima gigas. The sequence continues at coordinate 11,373 of UFQX01000984.1, forward strand.
GTCCATATGGGGTGTCCACACCCTGAACCATATATATATGTATGAATGTAATATATTATATTAAAAAATGATTGCAATTACCACTTAGCAATACTTAATCATACTATGTACATGTAGTATAATATACCACACCTGGTTGCTTAGAAGAATGAGAGACTTGCTAATTGCTCTACTCCCGGTTGATCAACCACAAGGGATTATGGTACTTGGATTTACTGGAAAGTGCTTGGATCAACCATGAGCATTATGTTCTCAGCTAAAGCTTGAGATTTTATTTTAACACATTAGAGTGGTAACATAACAGCCTGTCCATTTGGAAACTATTGAGCTGAATTCAAGATGGTCTCCTTCAAGATGGCAGAGGGATGTTCACACATACCTCAGAGATACTTACATTAGTCTAATGCAAAATGCTGTTGGTTAGATCAATGCAACATTAAGTAACTTAAAAATATTTGGCTGTTTGTAGACTTCTGACTCATGTTGTATATCTAGTCAATACTTTTTCATCTTCTGCAGCAACTTTGGCTCCTTTCACATCACAGAGGTGACATTCCATGTTCCAAGAGACAGTTTACATTGCCAGGATTCATCATGGCACTCATGGCTGCCCTTTGGCCAGCACTGCAGCCAAACCCCACCCTTCACCTTCCAGGTGGTGAGCAGACAAGATTGGCTCCATGATGTTACTTCATGCTGAGCCCAACTGGGCAATGTGGGTGGCCAGGCCCCCAGACAGTTGCCAACACCTCGAGGAGTGAGTCCCAGTACCCTTATTCAAAAGCTGCACAGCTGAAATGACATACAGAAGTTCAGAACTCCTTCATGCAACCAAACACTGATGAATGAAACCGCTGTAGTATGTGGGTCCATTTTACTGCTGGTTGCTCTCTTTTTGTGGATAGTTTTCTGTAGGGTAACTTTCAAAAAGGCAGGTAAGAATCATGGCCTGGGTAACCCAGGCACAGTGTGTGTGACTAATGGAACAGGAACTGAAAGTAAATAATGGAAGAGGAGTAATATGAGAGAGACACATCAACTAGAGTTTTGTGCATACTGATGATGCCTAACACGCAGCTACTATGGTTGTGAAGCCTGAGGTTGGTCAATAACGGTACGTGGAGTCCAGGTTGAATAATATTTCAGGGAGGAACTGCAAACTAGCAGCCACTATGACTCTGCCGCTACAGATAATTAAGGCCAAATTGAGACCAGCTGGCAGTCATTGAGATCATGTGAAGACTTGGAACTGGGCACGATCCAACCCCTTCCTGACATGCTGCCGGCAGTGCCAGTGGCTTTCTGCTGAACACTGCCAGCAGGATTAATGTAATGGGGGGCTCAACTGGTTAAATGCCGCAATCAACCAGCAAAACAAGTTTTCCAAAGGAAATTGCAGATGACTGCAATCTACTGTATGTCTCTAAGGGCAAAAACATGAAAGATATGCAGGTTAGTAAGTCCTATTCTACAAAAGGCTAGAACAAAATAATAAACGGTGCTTCCTGCTTTTCTGTATTTTTGCTAACTTATTTCATAAGCCAGGACTTCAGAATCTGTTCTGCTTCAAGAACACACTGAAAATAGTCTCAGCTGAAGCTTGAGATCTTATTTAAACACATTAGAGTGGTGACATGACGGCCATTCCATTTGGAATTATTGAGTTGAATTCAAGATGGCCACCTTCTAGATGGCAGGGGGATGTTCACACATACCGCATAGATGCAAACAGTAGTCTAGTGCAAAATGCTGTGGGTTAGGGTGTCAGCAGGAGATGCAAACTCATACCCTACATATTCAGGCCACATCTGAGCCCCTGATACGCTGCAGTTAGGTCACATTGGCTTGTCGGCCATCGTTGCATACATGAATGTATAACAGTCATCCACGTGAGTGCTTTATACATAGTATTATGGCCTTTGTCACCAAAGACTGCTTCATGTGTCACTTCAGGAGGATGGCAACTTGGCAAGATGAGAGTAGGGATGTAGTCATCAGCTGACTGATCTACCCCACTGTTTACTTTGACTACCCTTTGATGCATGGCTTCAATTTCTATTTCTAATTTACTTGCCTGCTTTTAACCGCTAAAAAGGGAAGCGCATGCTAAATAAATTAATACATTCAAATGTTAAGTGTCTGTTGCAGATTGAAATAATTAAAAGACAGATTCGCAAGTCACCAGCTTTTTAACTGTAGGCTCCGTGATAACACATGACAACAGATGACATTTTCCAAGAGTTATTTTTCTGCTGAATATTAGTTCCAGTCTCCATTCTGATTAACAACCGCATTACAGATGTCATTTAGCAGGTAATGGGTCCTGCATCATTCCCAGCAAAAGCTGAAATATCTTCATAACTGTTGCACATCTGTTTTTGTGATTTATAGGACAGCCATGATTATGTCTACATGAAGACCTTTTGTCAGCGAGCAGGTTACCTGCGGTCACCTGATCATTTACATGACCTGACAGCACCACTCGGTTGTATACCATGTCTGTCCATAGGCCACGTAGGCTTAATGGAGCCAGACAACTGGCAATTAAGAAAAAATTCAAGGACCCCAATTAAAGCTCCCAATTCAGACCTTCAGTGCATAATTCACAAGGTTCTGGATCATTTAGAACTTAGTCAAAATAGTCAAAAACACTCATACAGTCAGTGACAGTGCATGCTTAAACTGTATATGTATATATCTATCATTTTGAAACGACTTGCACAAGATAACTACTGTAGAATGCAGTATGAAGGATTTTTTTTTGAAAACAGCACTTGTCACAAAAATCATACTACTGTGCATGAATTTGGATTTGATTCTAAAAAACCCTAAAACGCAGAGCAGAAAAAGAAAGTCACAGCTAATGTTGAAATTTCTGGAAAATGTTGTACTAGAAATTGTTCAACTTCTTTAAAAACATAACCCACCAACAATTATTTTTCATACTTTAATAGTTAAATTGAGTAAATTTAATCAAATTAAATGCAACCAACCATGGTCAAAAATAAATTCTGCAAAAAGTAGAGCTCATATGGGATATTTTTATACACATTTACATTCAGCAGTTTTTTTTAAAGATTTTTTTTATAAGAAAAAATGGATTTAGATAATCTGGCATAAAATGACAGACATTCGACCCTCTGCTGAGCATTTAATGAGCCTCCACCTGCTCCATATTGTTACTTAAACAAAAGTGACCATTACACACCAATGATGGCAACTAACATTTTCACTCCTCCAGGACTTTACAGGAAACTCTGAGACCAAATCCTCAATCCTGTTGACTTTATGACTAATGATGAGAGGTTAGAAAAAAATGTTTGCTTAAAAAAAAACATCAAATTGCTTCAGAAAAATGATTACAGTGGAGCTGGTATATTAAAAATTGACAGTATTAACTATAATAGGAGGAGACTGTAACTTTAGAACTTTAGAGATTTGAAAAGAACTTATTTTCCCTGTCTGGTAGAGCTTTGTAGATGCCAGTACTCTTCATCAAAAAGGACAACCCAAGTATTTTTAAAATGCCCTATACAGAGATTCATTCCAAAGTAATCATCATTTTGTCTCAGGGCTCAGCATTCAAATTTTTAGCAATGCACCTCACAAAGAATTAAATTATGAACACCTCAATACACTTTTAGAGCAAAATGTGTTTAAAGTTAATCGTTTATAATTTGATACCTAAAAATAAAAGTATTTTTAACTGTTGCAGAAAAATATGAATGTCTTCCTGGTTAAGAAATACAGTATGCATGGAAATTCAATTTTATGGAGACCTAACTTAATCAGCCACGCATTTTAAAGCTAAAGGTAGAATTTGCAACACAATACAGCAGTACTAAATACCACAGCGCAGCGGTGCAGCGAGTAGCACTGCTGCGTCCAGTAGCTTGGCTGTTCAGGGGTGGGTTTGAATCCAGCTCCCCCTCTGTGCACCTTGCATGTTCTGCCTGTCTGTAAGGGTTTCCACTGGGTGATCTCGTGTCTGCCCACAGTCCAAAGACATGTGTGCAACTGTGAAGGTGAAGGGACTAATGTTCCATTCAGGTTACAGTTTCACAGTCTAGTGCTTATGGTTCTGGTCTGCCATGATGATGAATTGACAAATACCACTGAATGAGCTGAAAAGTGATTGGAGTCAGTTTATTAGGTACCGCTATGCGTAATATAAATTGCTACCAATGGGATCATTTTCACCAGCAAGCATTATACACAACCCTGAACCTGTAAATCTTTTGTAAACATTTATGGTAACAAAAACAACCACATGAGGATGATCATAACGGTAGGTAGGTAGGTAGGTACTTGTAGAACCTAAAGGCAGGAATGACCACAGGGAATGTGCTCCTGGCAACATCGCACCTGGACGTCACTAAACTGAAATTATCTTCAAATACATTACCTTGAGAACTTGCCAAAATTGTTTTCAGATACTAAAATCCTTAGTGATATTTTACGTTAGGTTTCTCCTCTTTGTTTCCTGTTATCTGCCTATCATCTCTACGGAAATAAATAATCCCAGTGGTGTATAAGAAACTTTCACCAAATAGGTGCTTTTCCTTCTTATTTTGCATTTCCTTCAATGCATCAACTGTTTGGGTAAGTTTTAATATCTTACTGGGCAGTGGGACATCGTGATTTTTGCCAATCACAGCAGGCATCAAGTTGTCAGGAGCACATTTCAAGTCTGATATATTGGAAATTGATCTCAGACAAATCACTACCTTTTAGACCAATCTCCTGCTGGTTCAAAAATGTTGGTCTTTTTATTTACAAAGGATGATTTCGACATAGAAAAATCAATGTCAAGATGGAAAAAATTGACTGCTGAACACAAGGATTGAAAATCTTGGCTCCCCTCAGCAACTGAAACTTTGAAGAGTGTTTGTCACATCACCTTCATCCTGGTCTCTGAAATACTCGCGAGGAAGGAAATCAACATTTTTGCTTTAAAAGGGGAGGGAGGGATTTGAAGATCTGTTTTTTGGCTGGACTGTGTCAATAAAGAACATAAGCAGTGTACCCTGGACAAAATCTAAAAACACAAGCCGGAAAGAAGCATTGGAAAATAATCTCTTCAAATTTATTTGGTTTCACGGTGTCATTCAGGTTTTTTTTAACTGTCACCCCAAGACTCCTAGTGCTAGAGTGGTGAAGCATAAAAAAAGGAACAGTATTTTCTGACATTCCTACTGTTGAGTAAAATCAACTTGACCAGTTTCACTGTGTCACTGTCATCTGAGATCACAACTAGCAGCTCTTGCCAATGATTAATTTCCAGTGAATTGAAAGAGACAGCAAACCAGATTTTCACTTATCCATCACAGTCATCACTCATTATTATTATTATTATGATTATTATTATTATTATTATAGACGCTTACCTAAAATTAAATGGAAGTTAAAGGCTGGTGCAATACTGTTTCCTCTTTGAAGTGGCCCACTTAATTTCAGCATCATCTTATTAATAAATCTTCCTTTGTTTCTGCTAAACCTCGGCTTGATCGAAATCCATAAAGATATTTAAGGAAAACTTCATTGTATTCAATGGATATAAGGACTGCCACATGTACTCATCGCGGTTTTGCTAACCAGGAGGATTGTAGGCCTCGTGCTCCGAACACATCGAGCATGACAGTGGGCTGGGCTGCACGCCTGAGCATAAGATGCTAATTAGAACATAGCAGCCATGACAGAAAATGGCCTATGTGGGACAGAATTTCTCGTTCTGCCCAATGAACAGTTACTAGCTGTGTAAAATCTCTGCCATCTTCCCAGCCAAATTGTGACAGGAACCTAATGAGCAAAGCAGCTGGTTCCAAACACCGGGCGGAGAGCGGTGGCAGCCAGACAGTGACCTACAATGGCTGTTCAGAGGTCTGACACAAATTCATGCAGGCAGCTGTGGAGACAGCCGTGTATGTGGGTGTTAGTAAGGAAAACTGAAGCGGCATTCCTTGTCTTGGGATAAATAAGACGGCAGGAGGTGGGCTTTAATGGGGCCTTCATGGACAAACACGTTAAGGTGCCAGTCTGGCTTTTTGTAGGAGTCCCACTTTGTTCTGAAGTGATGGAAAATGGGAGGGTGGAACGACGCTGCAGATAATCTTTTGAATGCAGACTGAGACAAGTAACCAAAGACAAACATTTAACTCATACAGACGAGTTGGGACCACCCCAACCTTAGAATTTTAACCCTGCCAATCCATTTGGTAAAATTAACCTGACCTTAACATGTTATGTCGTGCTCCCTTGTAAAATCTCATCTCTCGCTATGAGCTGTATGAAAATTTTAACTCATTTCACTATACTTTAGGATTTTATCTTTACAGTGTTCTTTTTTCACAATACTCTTCCATAACAGTGACGAAATATGAGTTTTCATTTGCTCTTTCAAAGTACAAGCTCACTGCTCACATCTAGCGACCACACAGCATCTCAAAGCATCTCCCCCACGATCGGCAAAGGACTGAATACCTCTTACAATGCTCAGGATGCAATAAAAGACCAGCTCCAGAATGACTAAAGCCATTCTGACTGAGCTATAACTCACCTTCCTTATGGTCATGGTGCACAATGGCGTCCTGGATAATGTCACTGGTGAGAAAATGGATTTTTGGCGCCTTCTTCTTTTTGAAGTGACCCTGATGCCCCGCATGTGAGGACTTCTCACGTTCATAGTAGGCCCGGATCTGGTCACCACGTAACCGCCTCACCAGCTTCTGGCGCTGGCCTGGGGACAGTGACTCCAGCAGACACTGGTCCATTTCCATGGCCCGGGAGTGGAAGACATTACATAGCTGAAAACCACCTGGAACCCCACAGAGACACAGGGAGGGGCAGCATTAATCACATGTAAAAGGACAAACATCCCTACCTGTTACGCAAAATTAGTATGAAGGATGCTGGTGGTTGTCTCCATTCAGCACATTGCAGGCTAAGTGCTTCTGAACATCACTAATTCATCCAAAATTGGAAAGTAATTCCAAAAGTGAATCCTTTTCTGACATTTGATTGTATGTTCTCCATGGAACAATGAAAGAAATGCCCATTTCTGTACATATAAGGCATTGCTTGTATGTAGATTATTACTCAGTCACAGCAGTAGAAGAAAAATCCAAATGGATTAGAAGGAACCAGGTTTGAAGGTTGAAAGTGCCGCGTTTAAACAGTCAAACTATGCAACTGTCTCACCAAGTGCCTTTAAGAAAACTTAAATTAATAATAAATACTGATATCTTACCATTAATTCTGCCAGGTCAAAAAGATTTTTTTTTCTTAGCTTACAACATTCTACTACTGCCTTTAAGATCCAAGATTTGTTTATGTTTAAATTGGTTACATGTGATATCCTAACATTTTCATATGATCATATATTTTGGTCGCTGTGTAGATTTCCATGTCCGTATACTGGGGCTTAGAATGACTGGTGAAAAAAACATGCAAAACAGTTACCAACAACTTCCATGTCCGATTTTTCTAAAGAAGCCGTTTTATTGACAGTTAATTTTCTCCACAGTAAGTGTAAAAGAGCCAAGGAGGCAAGTAGCTGCCACTGTTACAGATTTTACCACGTAAGATATCATAACACCGTTCGCTAGAATGAATTTTTGTTTGTTGCAACAACTGCTCTTAAGACCGTAACATCTTAATATCTTTGATGATGGTTTGAAAAAGAAAAAAATGCACTTATGCCATTAATGGACATATTCACTTTTTCATATATAAAAAAACTGCACTGGATCAAATGCCTGCAGTTTGTCGCTGAAAGACAAACTAATTCAATCCACTGAAAGCCCGACGGAGACGGTTACAGATGAATGTCTTTCGTAGCAAAAAATCTGAATACTTTTAGCGGCCGTGATGCAGCAGCCACGTTCCCAGGCTTGGGGACTCGACTAACAAGCCCTTTGAAGTACCTTTTTCCACCAAGCTAATAAATGAGAAAACTGTAGCTCTTCTACTAATGCTGTTATAGAGATGAAAAGTGGCATAATTATTCTGTTCTCGAGGGTGACCTTTCGCAAGCGTACTGCGCCTGTATTTCCGTTACCGACACTGGCAGAACGCTTGTGCTAGAATTCATCATCTTTGAAGTTGAATGCCTGAGGCATGCAGGGTGAAACACTGACTTTTAAAATGTGTTACATAATTAAATTGAGGTTTATTTAGTCACCACCTTGAAGGCACTACTGATAGGTCCCTTAACCCTTCACTTCGCTTTTCATTAGCCAAAGAGTGTAATCTTTATATTTCTTTAGTCTCTGATGTGAACGCCACCATTTTGGTGACTACATGACCGAAAAAGTCAATTAACTGACCAAAAATGACAAATAGTTAACTTTTGAGCACATAATAACGTCACTTACTACATGTCAACGTTTCTCTTTGGATTCTACAGCACTTGGAGAGGATTGACGCACATGTGAAATGTCTGAACCTGCAAAATAAACTTGAAGTGGATAATAAATGCTTTCCCAGATGGCAGCTTGCAAGATGCACCTTCCAGAGCCCGGTTTACAGTTTCTTTGTCTGTCCTCCTCGGTGTGACCTCATTGCACCACCAGGAAACTGGACAGCTGCCTGCGCCATTGTCGCGCTTCTTTACGGTGGGGCTCTGAGGCGGGATGCACGCCAGAGCTCCGCTGTGGAAAATTGGGGCATCTGCCTCTGTGGCGTTATCTCTGCCAGCCACGGAGCACAGCACACCAAGTTCAACACACAGATCCTCGGATTAGACCGCTGGCCACGTCAAACAGAGCTTGCGTGCTTTGGCTAGGCCGAGTGTGTACATGGCGACTTAGCGATGGCCAATGAGAGATGTCCTCCGGGCAGCCTGTTTGGTTTCTCCAACTCGGCCATACCAGATTGTGACAGTCCTCTCTTCCCTGCTTGGCTGGATGACAGATTGATTTGTGCTCCAGCAAGAGAGTCATTTTTTTTTCCAGAGGGGTTTCCCATTAGCTGCTCAGAACTGCGCGTCTTCAGCCGTAGATGTCACATCAGTTGCCATTTAACGCCGGAATGCACTCTGTGGTTCTCGTGTTGTGATTTATAAACATTTTTAAAATATTAATACATTTAAATGATGATATTTCACTATCAGTGATGACATTATGATGCTGCATTCATTCATTCTTGAAACTACCTATGAAACTGCCTGCACAGTATTGTTTATAAAATACGTCGCGTACAATTATGACAGGTGCACTCGTAGCATTGCGTGCTGAAATAAAATACGGTGGCTTTCCCATAATTCCAGTGGTACTCCTTTCACCCTCCCCTGTCCTAGTTTTTAATGATTAGGCTGCCAGTTTTCTCCCCCCTGGTGACTCAGCACTATTGTCGTGATAAGCCTCACCAGAAGATGAAAGGAGAGCGAAGCCACTAAAACTACACAGAAGTGGGCTGCTCACGGATGTAAGCCACACTCATTTGCAGCAAAATCAGCGCATCCCGTTCACTCCTTAAATACGGAGGAAATATTTAGGCTGAACAAAATCACCCGCATGGATCATCTCGCATCTCCCTCGAGTCATTCAAAGCACCCCTGTGCCCTCTAAAGACATAAAAGATCTATTGAGGAACAGCTTGTCGCCGTACTGCAACGGTGGCGCTTGCTCTGATATATTTGGCACGAACAAGACAACTGTAAACGTTCTACAGTAAAACAGCGATGCTGCACAAAGGACTCACGCCAATACAAGTAGCCCTCAGGCGATCACAAGTCCCAAGGCTAAATCACTTCTTCTTTATGTAACTCCTCTACGTTTAAATAAATAAATGAATAATAAAAATAAATAAATAATTTTATGTTTATTATTATTTTATTTATGTGTGTGTGTGTGTGTGTGTGTATATATAGGTTGACTGGCTAAAAATGTCACTGAATGTATGAACTGCACCATAATTCCAGCCCATAAGTGTAGTAGTCTAATAAACTTTATTGGATCTTTCAGAATAAAAATTTGTATATGTAGATAAATAATTACAACTCAGTGCAGGCGGCGGTATCAGAGGCCGTATGAGTGTCGGTGTCAGTGAACGCGCTGACCCAAAAGAAAGGAGTAACGTGATTTAACGGGATTAATGGTTGTGATCTGTGACATTCGCTGACATTTGCGCTAAGAGATATTCAACTACTGTTTGTCTGTAACTCAAACTAATCCTAGCAATGAACGCTGCTGTTTCAGTAAAAGGGAAATACCGTGCTAACCTAAAACAAGAGGAAGAGATACAAAAAATGACGAGAAACGTTATTATACATCTAAAAGTCAATCTGCCCGTCCACACTTTAAGCTCCTCAAGGTAACCAGTGTACAACACAGGCAAATATAATACACTTTCTTGCCAAATGGTGCCCAAGGCGTTTCTATTTGAAAATGTGTTCAAAATACAACAAATAATCGACACACTGTGTGAAATATGTCGTCTTCACCTCCACTTCTCCCCAGCACGAGAACCCTTCCTCATGAATACACAACTGTTTACATTTAACAGCCACTCTTCCACAGCTAGGAATGATCTATGATGTGTGCAGAGGGAAGGGAAAGCTGGATGGAGTCTAGTCAACTGAGATTCATGCCCTCCACAGCGTGCTGAGCATCAGCAGCAATCACAGCAGAGCAGAAAGCCTCGCTCTTACTTAACCTCCTTAAGCCCAGCGGAGAAGCAGGAGCTACACATTGAAATGCATTACACACCATCTCCCCCTTCTAACATCAACTGAGCACGAAAAATTTTTGGATGGAGAGCGGAGTAGTTATAAATATACCTCTCAACTGTCATTTGCATTTGAAACGAGAGAACATTCTTCGTAAGAACATTGTAGGTGCTTTTGAATACAACTTGCAAATTTTACGCACTCTTGACACCCTTTGCTCTACTTTCAACCCTCACTCAAACCTTGCCCTTGAGGACTCACCTTTACCTCTCAAAGCGGCTGCAGCCAGTCTAACACAGCTACCGAAGCACAGTCAGACTGAGGACTGTGTTGCAACACAGCCAGCTGAACACACACACACACACACACACACAGCCCAGGACTGAGCCCAGCTGGAGCACAGCTTGCCCAGAGATCAGGGCATCGACTCCAGTGCTTCCATGTGTGTTAAACACAGCCGCTCCCATCCAATGATGCTTAACTGTTCTTTCCTCTTTTCTACCGACGTAAAAATTCTTCTGTGGCCGTTGAACGGCAAGGTCTTGTCAGCTGTGAAGTCTGTCAGATGACTGAGCTGCCAGAAAGATGTGCTTCATGTAGTGAAGAGCTCCATGTAGTGCCTGGTGGAAATACTGACACTACTGGGCGCAAACATGCAAGCATCTAATTTGACATCAAAGCTCACTAACACACGGTCCATCCAGCATGGATCACCAGGAGGTGTGTGACAGAGCTGACATGGCAGCTGACATGGCACCTGTCATAACTGACCCCAACCGTGCAGATCCAGGTCCATCCATCCATTGTCATTCACCACTCTACCCTGGTGGGTGTCCGGTGGACCAGCTATCCTGGATCACTGGGCGCCAGGTTATGAAACTTCAACCTGGAGGGGACACCAGTGCACCTCAGGGAGGCCACACGTGCACGCGCAATTTGGAGGGAACAATTAACCTGAAACGCACGTCTTTGGACGGTGGGAGGAAACCCACGCATACACAGGGAGGAGATGCCAACCGCACACAGACTGAGCGGGATTCGAAGCCACACCGGGAACTCACGCAACGAACTCAGCAAAGAAATAGGAGCACTACACAGAACTCACAGATGGACACGTAAGAAAATGTTCAGGTTTTTTACTTACAACAACTCATATAGTGGTATTGGGACATTTTCTCAGGTCAGTGCGGCGGCAGCTACAGGTTTCAGCGACGTCTCGGCGCGCGCCTGTGAACGGCGCAAGTCACAATTCAGAGCTTCCGCCGCACGTGCATCATTCACTTCCCGCCCTTAGCGTCGTCTGTAGCATCAGCAGCGTCCGCAGCGCCTGCATCATCCCGCAGCTCTCGCAGCCGTCTGCCCCAACTGCGCAGCCCGCCGGCAGCGATGCCGCCTCTCCGAGCCACGAGCGCCGCACGTGCCATTGTAGTGCCGTGATTGACACCGCGCTGACGCCGCGGCGCCCCGCCCCCGGGAAGCGCTGTGCAGAATGTGAGTCTTTTAACACACTAAACCGACCGAGAGGGACTTGCGAGCAGTAGCATCACAGCCCTCGAACCTGAACCACTTTCCGCACCCAGAATCGGTTGTGAAACCTCGCTGGGGTCTCTGTGTTAATTTGTGTTAGTGTGTGTCGGAGTGTGTTCTGGGCGATAACTGTGCTTTGCTGTATTTGTGTCCCTGTGTATTGAGTGTGTTTCTGTCTGTTGTCACATGTTCTTGTGTATCTTTGTGTGTTGCTGATCCCTTTGGCCTGCCAGGTTACTGTCACACACTGTTAGCATTATTGTCTTCTAGCTGTATGTCGGGTGTGTGTCCGCGCTGTGTGTGCACATCTGCCTAATTTTTTTGCTGGTTCTGCCATGTAATGTGCTTATGCATTCTCTTTGTGACAATTTTTTCCCCTTCCTCAGCTTTGAGTCCCTCCCGCATGAAACACCTGAGAGACAGGAGAGTGAGAAAGGGAAGGGATGGGTGGAAAGAGTCTGTCATCTATATTTAGGTCACAGATTAAATCTATTTGCCCCCTCCCCTCCAGTGTCAGTGTAACAGAATCCCAGAAGAAGGCTGTCATCCAACACATGTAGTGAGTGTTTCTTTCACAGCCAGGTAACCAACTACGGTACCTGATCCAGCGATGGAGTTAGCAAGAGCACCATGTCCTTCCCAACGTTCAAGCAAGCCTGTGTGTCCGAGTTGCCAGTTTTTCTGGTCGCCCAGTACATGACATGTTTTATCCCACAATGATGGGACACAGTTTGAATCCCACTCCTGCTGTAGAACCCTGGAGCAAGGTATTTGAATTGCTCCAGTGAAAATTACCCAGCTGCAAAAATGGTGGTGAAAAGGCCCAATAATCCTTATGTACTAAATGCAACCACTTAAAGTTTAATATAGTTTGGTGACATATAATGTGTCATTACTTACTGCCTTTCCACTTTCTCACCCAGGTAACACTGCGTAACTCAGCTGGTCACTAATAAGTAAGTATCTACCTTCACAATATTCGCATTAATAATTGTAAGTAAATTTGAGATAAACTAATAAAGCAGACTGAAACAACCCACTGGCATTTCATCATGAAGATTTTTAAATGCTACTAATTATATTAGAAATAAGAGGACATTCAGCCCACGATTATCCTCAGCTGTATGTTAGATAAGTGCTGCAATCATATCTATTTCATTGAAAGATGGGTGAGAACATTTTCTCCAAATATCATCCTTGGCAAGAGGTAATAGAGTTATCTGCCACTGTCAATGCACTAGCAATCACAGCAAACTGATAGAAAAGCATAGATTGCAGCTGTCACCATCACATAGCCTTTCATGATGGTCACAGCTGTGCAGAAGAGAGCATTTTATTCATCATGGCAACTAAAGAAAAGGAATAGAGCAACTAGATCCTTATACTGCTGAAAGAACCTCTTCCAACTCATATGATGTTGCTATATATGGAGTCGAGATGGGAATAAGTGAAGTCAGGAGATGAAGAGAAGTCATGAATACTCATGACTACCTTGTCAAGCATGCATGCTTTGTAAGCACCAGTGGCACTGAGGCAGTGGTATCTTCTTGAGTAGACATCTCTGAGGGACATACAGTCCAAAAAATAAATACCTGACAAGTGAGTGATGGAAACCTGTCCACATATGATGCAATATTAAAGAATGAAATTGTGATTTACAAACAATACAAAGAAAATGAGAGCATTTATTAAAGAGAAGATAGTGGTGGAATATTGACTGTAGTGTTAAAGATACGGTCGATTTTCTTCACATTAGGTAACACCGCTCCGTTTGCGGGTGGCGAGGTGGCGCAGCAGGAAGCACTGCTACCTCGCAGTGCCTGGGCTGGGTGTAGGTTTGCATGTTCTCACAAGTTCTGTATGGGTTACATCCTGGCGCTTTGGTTTCCTCCCACAGTCCACCTGATGTGTTTCAGGTGAAGTGGCTGTAGCGTAACTGGCTGAACATAAAATGTCCGTAGTGTGTGACTGTGAGTGGTTACCCTGCAATGGAACCCTGTACCCCTCCTGGCCTGATACCCTGTGATTCTGGGATAGGACCCCAACCGCTGAGACCCTGACCAAGACAACTTGCTCAAATCAGTGAATGAGCTTCATGTGTTTGGAACTGATGGTAGGCACACGTTGAGAAGGTTTCACCATTAATTCAACAATATTCCCATTGAAAATGTAATATTGTTAGCAGTTCATTGCCCTGAAGATCACTTACAAATACAATTACAACACACAGGTAAATAATACAGGCATAAATCCATTTTTATTTTTCCCAGCATATTGGTGCGAAAACCCTTTTGTCTGTTTTCAGAAACCATTTTCCCACTTAGGATTAAAGTGACTTGCAGCCAATTTCAGGGGAAAAAGCAGGTTATAAGCAGGGTATAACTTAGGTATAATTTCCATCATAGAGAAATTACATATTCACTTATTAAGACATTAAAACACATTTAGAGTTATTTTTTGCAGTGTGGGAGGAAACCAGAGTAAATGATTATGAGATAGAAACACGAAACCTGTCGAATCCAAGAGAATGGAAATGTCAGCGTTACCTTCCGAGCCACTGTGCTGCTTCCAGGTAGACTATTAAATCACTGCGTTTGTTAGTCATGTGTTTTATACTTTTAAAGCAAACGATTATTTTAAGCCTCATAATGAAGGCGCTGGACTATTTTGATGCTTACAAGATACCTCCAACCGCATCATTCTAAGTTCGTGACGATCATATTGTCTATATATAGAATGTTATGTTCGTAAATGAATTCCCACAGTAATGTGTTTATCTGGTTCTGGAGATATAATTAAAACTTCTTTCAGTTTAATTACAGGCGAAATGTTTCAATACAGTATTAATTAAACCCTTAGCTTTTATCATCTCCTGAGGTCACTGTCTAATTCCACGCCTGTTTGCAAGGCATAAAATATAATTTCCTTGATTTATAAGAAAGCCTACTTTCCATTCTTTAACCTACTTATTATGGTAGGTCTGAATTCTCAATAAGCTGTTAAATGATGGTGTTAATACCGCACATAAAGTTGCCTCAAAGTTTGATTCAGACCAAAATACTCTGAAAGAAAAAAAAAAGCACTTCCACTATTAATGAATAATGTATGAATGCGAGAACTTAGATGTGACGAAGAAACAGCGGCTTTAGGTTTTGAAATGAAGGACTGAGTTAATCTCAAGGCAGTGGTGCTAAATCTCGACAGTGAAATCTCAATGTGAGCTGTACCCCTAAAAAAATAAATCAAAAATATCAGTTTATATTTTTCCCTCGCAGTTATAAAATGTTAGGGCAAGTTATTGCGCAGTTTTGTGTGATAGCCTGCGGTGGTTTTTTAATGCTTCTGAAAGAAAACGGTGGCTCTTCCATAATCACTTATTTTGGGCATCGTGCGCATTCAGCTGACCTATATGAATAGGTCTGGCATCTAGAAACGCGTTTAAAAACCCAGCATTTCCTCTGTAATTTGCACACGCTGCTTGAGGACGGGGTTTCCTGGTCTGTGCCAAAACACAAAGGGTCAAAGCGTTGCTCTACAGTATGAACTTTGCTGTGAAATTACATGAAAATGGACAGTGACTGTCCACAGTGGGGTGCGGACACCTTTGCAAATCCGTCCCCTAAGCTGTGAGAGAACCATTATCACCATCAACTGGTCCAAATCATTGGATTAGTCATTAAATCTCACATGATCTTTAAATTAACTACTGCTGTGAAATATAGCTTCTGCGCTCCCTATTAACCAATAATCAATAACACACACTATATCACACACTGAGGGGTCTGCTGGTCCCTGGAGTCAAATTTGGAGAGATTTTAAAAACTACCACCACCTGCTGTGTTAATTCACACCCAGTACATGTATCCATGGTAGATTTTGAATATTAAATCACCAGGTTGGTTTCCTCGGTGCTGTTTTTTTTTTCTCACTATCGCAAATCTCCGGCGAGCCGCACCAATTAAGCTTATTTCGAACGAAAAACCCAAAGAACCAGCTAACCAGAGGACACAAGTTACAGATGCAGGGCATCTTTGAGCCTAGACTGCCAAAATTGACGCGGTGATGAAAATGTTCCGAGGAGGCCTTTTATCTCGAAAGCAGGTCAAGAGAAATGCCTTCCCTACAGAGAGCAACGTGGAATCTTGTTGCCCGAGGCTGAAAAACCAAACCTTTGGCAAAACACAGCGCACGTAATGCTGCAAAAACTGCACCCAGGCTTTATTTGGAGACACGAGGAAGTGCGTTTAATATAGCAAAGGCTTAAGACTGCTGGTGCTCCACGGACAAACTGAACGAAGGCTCCTTATCTCCCCGCAGCTTCTGCCTCTGCTCCTTGTGCTTCTTCTGAAGAGATCTCTCCTGTAGGGGTGTGCAGAGCCCCGAAGCGTCCCGGCCATCTGTAACAGTACGTGAAGGGGACGGCGCTGCATGGTCGGAGCTGAAGGGTGCATGATTCATTTAGCTCATTTACAACCATGGCACAGGGCGGGAGGGTGGAGGGGACGTTTAGAAAAGGCTCATTCATTTTGCGGCGGTAAATAGATTCACGTTTGCGGCAACTGCTTAGCTTCTGGCCACTGACTGCAATAAAGAGCACAAAGAACGCTGCTGACTGAAAGGCCAGAGGGCTAAGACAATGTTTTCTTGGGTGCCCTGGAAAGATCACTCTATTTCCACACCTTCAGCAAAAAATCCTTAGGTCACCTTTACTTCTGCTGTGCAGATACGGTGGGATGAGCAAAGCGCACAACCCCCCTTAGCCGCGCTCTAATATTCCACGTCTTTCTTTGCACAAGGAGCCTTTATAAAAGACACAATGAATTTCTAGTCATGTCGGAAAAGAGTGACAAAAATAGACACAAAGAGATAGAGGGCGGAAAGCAAGGAAGGAATAGAGAGAGAGGTGCGGAGAGAGGAGGAGATAAAGAGAGCAAGACCTGAAAGCTGAAAAGACGGGGAAGTTATTAACAGACAAGGCTTTAAGGAGAAATTTAAATTAATCAAAGCCGAATCACACAAGGGTGATGCTGAAGCTTAACCGCCTGGTGTACAAGTAGACCAAACCCAGGTTTCAAGGCTGGGGGAGCACTTAGATGCTCAGCAAGCTGGAGGAAGGCATTTCCTATGAACATGAGTGGAAGGAGAAGGCAGAGGAAAACGGGGGGGGCGGTGGAATTAAAACAGACACAGAAATAGTGGAAGCTGCACACGTTTTAGGGAAAACAGGACGCCTCACGACTGGGGACAGTTTTAGGGACGAGTCCGTTTTAAAGCTGGGGCCATTCCAGGCTCGTGCGGTTTTTTTTTTTATTTAGAATTTGTCACTTTACTGGAATGTTGCCACACTCGGAAACCTGGTTTACTGAAGAGACGCGCACATTTGACTCCTCCACACCTTCCACATGTCATAAATCCGGCAACAACATCTGCGAGCCCAGTTAAATGTGCGGTGGATCAGACCCCCAGACAAGAAATTCAATCTGGTTTTGGCGCTCACCATGTCCGTGCCAGCATGGAGTTGAATAAAAAGAGTAAAAATTAAAATAAATAAACCCAAAAATCTCTCAGTATTGAAACATGTACGGTCAGATATACAAGTTTTACCAGTGCTGATAAGATTTTTATATATATATATATCTCGACCAAATCATACCTGGGTTCTTGTTTTATTTATTTCCCCCCGTAATAACTACAATAGCTGTGCACGTTCACTTGTGTTGTCGGTTTCACTGAAAAAGCAAGATGCTAAAACAGATTAAGGTGCAGGAACGTTATTTGACATTTGCGTGAACTTCAAGCTCAGCCTGCTGACTTAGAACGGCCATTCGGCATCTTCCCGGCTGTCTCACGTTAACCTACTTCTGTCAGTCGAGTGTGTCTGTCTTGGAAGAACTAACTGGGCTCCTGTTAAAAATATATGCTTCAGATAGAGGACTCCCCCCCCCTTAAACTTGCATATAGATGCATTACTTGGCTCCCATGTTTAACTGCATATATAAATATTTAAGGAAAATCTAAGGAACGAGCCTGGCTGTCAAAATCCTTTAACACTGCCTTACTGTACTGTACTGTGTTCCAAAATTACACACATTTGGTTCCTTGAGAGCGGTCCAAAGCGGTGTAGAATGCCGGAAAAAAACGAGCGTGTTTTCCAAACGTGTGAACTTCACGCTTGCGACACCTCAACTTGACCCGAAAGTTGACTACTCTGCACTTTTCTTTGAACCCTCCTTGACCGTCCACCTCCAGCGAGCTCACAAGTTCACAGTGAAAACGTTAGAAAAAACTCAATATTAAAAAAAAAAAAAAAAAAATCCACTAAATAATTTCATTGCTTTTCAGGTAAAATGTACAGAGCATCTGTGAAGAATTACGAATCAATAGCTAATAATAACAGACACCAGTCCCAGAAATACCAGGGGCCCGTATCGATGTGCTCATATCAATTTTCTTCTGATTTCAAACTACCTAGAGAATGTGCAGAGCTCACAGGACCGTTTCTGCACCTGCAACCACGTTTAAACAAATACAAACCAGTCTAATAAAAATATATTCTAATTTTTACATGATCTTGATTTCTTAAGATTGTCCTTATTCATCCCTTCCGTCTATCACAGTGAATTTCGGCAAGACCACGGCGCCTGTCTCACAGCTTGATTCCATTTCGCTGGCAGGGAGACACACATACGCTCTGTCGGCCCCCCCCCTTTGTGTGGTAGCTACAGTATAGATGCCACCTGCAAAAGCTGAAACGCTGTCTCTGGCTCTTCGAAGTGGAAGCGCCGCAAATAAATTTAGCAGCAGTCATGACTAAATAGAACCGTGCAAATGAGGAAAACCAGAGTCTTACCTGAGATCCAGTTCTGGGAAGGCAGTAGTGTGGGTGTGTGAGCGAGTGTGTGGGTGTGTGAGTGTGTGCCTGTGTGTGAAACAGGGGGTCGGTGGTGGTGGTGGTGGCGGATGAAGGGGGGGGGGGCGGGACTCTTCCTCTGTGCTGCCGTTTCACAGTTTCACACGCTCTCTCCACTCGGTCTCCATGATGTCATTCATTCACTCGCTTGCCGTCCCCATGGCAACCAGGCAACGTGGCGAAGAACTATCAGTTCAAACCATGTATAGCCTGGACGCTCCATCCACATGTTCTTCAGCGAACCGCAAACTATCTGTAGCCCATTTTGCTTATTTTGTGGTGCTACAAAAAAGATGCTCTCCATCACAGTGTCACCATGTAGCAAAAAAAAAAAAACAGAATAAAACACAAACATCCTGGCTGAGGAGTAACGCTCTCGTGTGCTGGTGTATCGGGTTGAAATGATTGCCAAGCTGCACAAAATGGACACAGAGAATTCTAATGTATTTAGTCTGTCACACAAGTAGACAATAGCTATACAATGTCCCTTCTGCCACAGATCATCCATCACAGACAAACCAATACAGGTGACACAGAGAATGGTCAAAGTTCCCCAATTCCCCACATAGCTTGACTGATGTGTTGTTTGCTTAACAGATGCTTTGACCCAGAAGAACCTACATGGGTTTCGGGATGCAATTTACTCATGTATAAATCTAGAACGTTTTTAGAAACTCTTCCCAATCCTCTCCTTTGAACCACCAGCCCTTTAGACACCAGTTTCCTTCACTGTCTGGCGACTCTGTTCTGTGAGGAGTTAAACCTGGGACAGGGGTTTTTGGGACAGACTTTTTAAACAAGATGTCAACAGTCTTTATTACATTTGCATTTAAGGAAAGTGGGCAACCTGAGGGGGAGGAACACCACACCCCAGACAACTCTACTGCGGTCCCAGACACAGTAAGCGCAGGTACTGTTGCGGCTACCTCCTCGGAGTCCATTTCGGACAGACATCTCGCAAATGTGTGTTTGATAACCGCTGGCTAACCTGGTTCTGGGTGAGATAAACAACAACACCAACATCATAACCATCAGACACATTCAAGAAATAACGTTAAGTTTCACTCGTGTGTTTTGTTGGTTACCTGTGTCTAAACACAGATGCAACGAGTGGAAGTTCTTATTTCTCCAGCAAAGTGTTAAGGTGGAACACAACAGAGATACGGGTCAGAGCCCTAGTCTTTTCGAAAACCCCTAACATCTCTCGTCCAAATAATATTATTACTGTTTAAATAGAACTTAGAAGTAAATTCCAAATAAAGGGAAAAACGACATGTGGAAAATGTGTACTGTATTAAACATAAATTGAGCTTTCATCCTGGAGTGCATCAAAAAGGAATTGTATTATTTCTCTTTCATTTGCATTTCAATATCACCGCTCAAACATCTGCCGTTCACATTGCAGTGTTAAAAAAACTGTATCAATTATGACATTATTTGCCACGTGCCTTGTTCCCAACAAATCTCTGCAAGAAAGAGGAATATAAAGGATTCTTTAGTTCTGTGGACAGCTGCGGTGCCGCCCCTTTTTGGACCGCTGTACTCGGGAGTTTGCACGTTCTCCTCGTCTTCGCATCCCAAAGACGTGCAGAAGAAGGTGAGGATAACCAACTCCGCAACCGCCCTTACTATGAAAAGCACAGGAGATGCTGGCGTTAGTTGAATTTGCCACAATGACGCACACCCGGCCCAGTCTAAGAGACGGTACCAAAAGTAAGGCCTTGTATACAACAGAGGTGCCCAACTCGTGTCGAATAACCATGAAGCTCACCCACCCCCCACGGAGTTCAGTCATTTTCAGCTGAATTTCATTCTAGCAGAGTGTGCACCAGCTTTGTGCCAAAAGTTACCTGAGAAACAGGTGACTGTTAAGTAAAAAAAATCGTTCTGACAGAACGTCTCACAAGCCCGGTCCTGCAATACAAAGCTCATGTAAAGTTCTCTCAGGTCTACAAAGATTTAGCAGTTCCGGCAGTCAAGATGGCTTTAACTGCGTCACTTCACGTGAAGGTCACAACCTGCTCTCCGGCAGAGCCGCTGCTCAATGGAGAAAGTGTGTCAACAGAGACCCTGAAGCAGCAGAAGACATACCAGTCGCGCTGGGCGTCTTTGAAGCTGTGCTGAGCTAAGGAGTTATCCCACAGCAGCAGGCGTGCAAAGACATTTCTATCACATTCCTTATTCGTCGCCATCTGCCCCGGGTATCACGGCGTGTGGTCTCCTCTGGCGGGCAACTCCCTAGAGACAGAGCATCGCTTATCTTCACGTAGCCAAGGAGAAGCAACTGGTCACACTCGGGTGCCCTTCCTGTCACAATTTTGACAGCAAGCTTGGAGACTGAACATTCAAGGTTGGCTGACCAACTCCTGAAGGCCCACATCGCTACACACCTCCACAGTGATTTCTCCCTGTTATTCTGAAAGACCTCATACGCTGCATGGAAATATCTGTATCATGACAGATCACACATGCATATCAGTTCAGATGTTTCAAAACCAGCAATCACACGGTGGTCTCCTTTAGGTCAAATCCCTATCAAGATCACCCTAGTGGTGAATGTTGCTGTTTCTTTACATTTTACATGTTCCCATTTATGTTGCTTTTATACTGGAGGGGTTATGACAACACACAGGACTGCCTTCTAGCTCATCACACACTCACTGATCTGTCCCAAAAAAAATCCTTATGTAGAGACACCGTGTTTTCAAAAAGGTGGGTAATATTACAATATGAATTTTAAATCACGCGGCGGCAGCCAGTGCAAACCTCCCAACAGATCATGCCGGATTCAAACCCACCCTCCCGATGCTGTATATAGCAGCACTACCACCTGAGTCACTGTGCCACCTCTATCTGTCTAGCTGGGAATGAACTGAGACCATTTATGTTTATTCTTATCAGCTGCGTAAAGCCCCCCCCCCCCGCCCCAAAGCAACATTTATTCCACTGCATGTTTCCACGTGAGAAGGATCTCTGAGGAGTTCGAGAAACGGGATTTTAAACAGAGCAGCGAATGCTAACGGTGCCATGAGAAAACGCCCGTAGTTTCAGTGCGATAACCGGGACCGACTACTTCAGTACCAGTCATCAGACTCTGGAGAGACAGAGAAGTGTGAGACTGTCTAAAATTGGAACCTCGTGGGCAGGAGCCAAGCAGTTCTGTAACTGAAAAATGCCCTCGATCAGTTTGGATATTTGATGCCGTGTGACACTGATCTCAGCTTCTTTGCATCGCTGAGACAAAAGCGCCACTTGCAGCCCCAGCCGCTTCCGTGTGACTTCTCGGACCTCTAGAAAATCTCACACTGAGACCTCCCCTTCGCGTTTAAAAATGTTTCCAGACGCTAGAATGAGCCCTGACTTTTCATAAATGCTCACTTGATCTGCCCCACAATAAATTAAGAACAATGAATAATCACTGAAACAGCAGCCATGTTTCACACTTCAGAAAACATCTAAGGTTATTTTTAAGTGGCAAAGAGGTGTTTCCTGGGGTAGTAACACTTTTAGGCTTAAGGGGAAATAAATTCCCACTGAGTATTTTTTTTTCTTTGTAAGAACAATCCACTCACCTACCTTGCTGTGATTGATCCGGTCCAGATGAATATATTGGCAGTCCTGACTCACATAGTTAGATTTTTCTCCAGTAAATGAGCTGACAGTGATACCAAGATGCTCAGCCAGTAGCGGCACTCACACGTACTACTTTACTCCCATAGGCACGTTTCCACCATGACTAATCCTTCCCCCTTTCTTTAGTGCCTGCTGAGGGGGCGCAAGAGTGTGTGTGAGTGAGGGAGAGAAAGAGAGAGAGAAAAGGAGAGAGAAAGACAGAGCTGTGTGTGGGGGGGAGAAGGAAGGGAAAAAGGGGGGAAAATAAACACAGAACGGAACAATAGGTATGAAATGAGGATGAAGGAGAAGAGTGTTAGATACAGAAGTAGACGGCTTACCCACCAGCTGGACTGAGTGAGCACAGCACCAGAGAATGGGTCAAATGGAGCTCGGAGAAAGAATGTGATCATGAGAAGCATCAGGAGACCAGCAGCAGGTTATAGCTCCAAAAACGCATGTTGGGCAAGTAGCTGGGGAAGAAGGAAGAAGGTAGCAAAGAGCTTGGATAAAGCCAGGCCAAAATCTGCCCCACTTACCCAAAGTGTCCACACAATGGACGCGAACCGGTGTCGTGGATTAAAAAAAAAAACAAAAAATCATTTTTGTTCAGATGTTCTTGCATCACTTCCTTTTCTAATTCATTTAACTCTTGTCTTGTACTTTTTTGGAAAGCTTTGGTCCAGGGTGATATTCAAATGACAGAGGATCCCCGATTATAGGAGACCCATCACACTGGACTAAGGAAACAAAAGTCATGAGATCCCAGCATCACTCAGATTGTTCCCAAAGAAAGCCAGGACAGGAAGGAGATACCAGACGGCGGTGGGGGTGGATGGAGAGCTGAGAAAGATGCATCTTCCAGAGCTGCAGAGATGCACATTGAGAAGGTGTGAGTTAGAGGCACAAAGAAGGTCTTGTGTAACACACAGCTCTGCTCAAAGTTCTTGTACATCCCTGTCTACTGTCAGCACTGTGAACCCAGTGTCCTATTTACCACTTTACTCAAGTCAAAATAAAAAGTTGAAGTGCTCAGTTGGCTGGTGTTACCATAACAAAGAAGCTGTGAGTCGTTCTGGATCAGGGCATCAGCTAAACACAATGTCAGCAATAACCATGTTAAAGATGCTGAGGAAAGGTAAAAAAAAAACAAAAAAAAAACAGAAATGCTAAACACATGGGGGGGGGGGGNCTAAACACAATGTCAGCAATAACCATGTTAAAGATGCTGAGGAAAGGTAAAAAAAAAACAAAAAAAAAACAGAAATGCTAAACACATGGGGGGGGGGGGTAAACAAAAAAACTGAGAAGTGAGGCCGATTGCCTGAGAGTAAATACCTGCAGGGTGCTGGAGGGATGGTTAACATGCATGTTTCCCATGTTTCCCTCACTGGCAGTCATCTTCGGGGGTGCAAAGGAGATTACTATCGAGCCACAGATAACATCTACGCAAAACAAGTGTGAAGCAGAAAATGTTTCTTTTCCCGTCTGCACTGTCACAGCCTTTTCAATTATTCCTCGGCAGGAAAATGTATATTTATGACTGTAATTGGTGACTGTGATGGACTGGCATCCTGTCCATGGTATAGTTTTGTTGCCTGGCAACTGACGCTCCTGGGCATAGGATCCGGACCACTGTGACCTGGACTAGGATTAAACAGTAATGGATAATGGATGGACGGGTGGGTGGATTGGAGGTGTTTCACTGAGTAAAACAAATTAAAAAATGAATAGAAAAAAATCTACTAACCACAAGGGGCGGCAGCCTCACAGCTAATGGTCTTTTTAGGTTCGAATCCTGCAACGTCTCTTGGAAGTTTGTACGTCCTCCTCCTGTGCGTGTGGGTTTCTTCTCGGTGCTGCGTTTCCCTCCAACAGTGCAAACACAGGGTTAAATAGCCACTATAGTGTGTGTGTGTGTGTGTGTGTGTGGAGGTCCTGTGATGGACTGGTGTCCAATCCAGGGTGTAGTTTCTTACCACAGCACCCAGGGATTGTGGGACATGCTCTGAACTGCTGTGCCCGTGACCAGGAGTCAGCGATCATGAATAACAGATGGATGTAAGTCTCAAGTTGCTTCTCACACAGAAAAAACACCTGAAAAAAAAAATCTGTGAACCACGTGGTCAAAACATAGCATTGCTGATTTTGTACGAATAACTTCAAAGAAGTGAACTATTTTTAATGTTTATAGAATACAGGAGTAGATGAAAATATATCATGAAGTATGAAGATTTAAAGGCTTTAATACATGCTAAGTACTTTGTAATAAAAGTGATGTATTTAATATAAAATATAAAATTGAATATAAAATAAATAAAAGAAACGTGAAAGCAGAACTTAACAGAACAACTATAGTGAGCATAGGTTAAGGAAAAGATCCTTCTTCAAAGCCAAAGGCCTTGACGAAAAGTGATTGTTTATCAAGTTGGGATGATTGATAAATCTGGTTTCAGGACATCTGGAAAGGAGAAAAATTGTTCAAACGGTTTGGATGCCGAGCTTCGGCACTCCGGTGGAGAAATAAATGAATAATTAAAGGAAAACAGTAACAGTGCTCAGACTCCCTTTTCATCTCATTTTCATTCAGACAAACAATGTCACCCCCCCACCAAAGAAAAAACCTTCATGTTTCGGTGTGATTATTTTCATGTTTTCATTCCACAAGGAAATACTGCGCACATCATACATATGGAAGTGTCAGTGTCATTTTTTCGTTAAGAAATATGTGTGTAAACAGCATCTACGAGAATTAAAAAGGCATCAGACACAGATGCAAAAAGAATATTTACTTAAATATTTACATTGTTGGTAAGTAGCTTGGATGTGAACTCATGAAGTACTGTAGATAAGATACTGATTAAATCCATATTACACACGTGTATTGCTAGAATTTTCCATCGATAATCCAACACTGCTGTGCTTCCATTATGCTGGAGGGGAGACACATGTTAGCAGTTCCGCTTGGGAAGACCAGACCATTGTGAGGTCTAATCCCAGGTCTGGGGTCACCTTGACTCAGTGTCAGAGGGAGGAGATGGAGGAGAAATGGATATAGGATTGGGAGAAGGATGCGCAGAGTCATGAAAAATTGGGAGGTCGGTTGAGAAGAAGGATGGGAAAACAGTGGAACAGAGAAGAATGGGAGACGAATAACGTCAATGGAGAAGAGGAGACATCAGATCCAGTGTTAAACACATATTCATACAGCAGTATTCCTTGAATACACAAAATTTCACTGAAAACAGATTTTTAGCTCCGTGCCACTGAACTCGTATCTTGTTGAGCTCATTAATCGGCATGAGGCCTTGAATTATTTATTGTTATTATTCAAACGCTGCATCTCTTTAACATGAACGTATGAGATTTTAGCCTGGAATGACATGCGATGAATGTTTCCTCCGACTGTAAGTAACAATGCACGATAAACATTTCCAGCAAGTATAAGGGCAGTAGTTGAAAATTCTGTCAGATTTTGCTGAAGAAGAAGGAATTAAGGAAACCAAACGTCCGCCATGTTCAATATTTGAAGCGGCACGTTTGGAGAATCTTCAGGAACTATTTGAGGTTTAAAGTAAAAGAGTATTGAGAGAAACCGAATGTACTTAAGACAACATAATGTTCATATTTCTAAAATGCAGCGCAGGAGGAGGCCCGAGCGAATCCCGCCTGGGTCAGTATACAGTATCATGTTAGTTCCACACACAAGATGTAGTTTAACCTCGAACCGGAGTCAACAAACCTGCCCAAATCTCATTTTCGCTAAGATGAAGCAAGAATGACATCAATTTCCTCCACATGCTGGTTGTCATGGCAATTCATACAGCCCCCCCCCCCCCTTCCCCTCCCCAGGTCGTGCAAAAGATAACTTCATTTAATACCCGTATGACACGGGTCCCACGACTCCTCTCACGTTTTACTGCTCGGGATTCGACCCACCGTTCAGTCTTTTGTGTTCCAAACCACGTCTCGCGGGAAAAACACGCCGCCTCAAGGACCCGCACGGGGACACGATGCAGGGGTCGTGTATAAATATCAGAGGCAGCAAGGAAGTATCGTTTTCGATTGTGCTGCGCAGCAACCACAGCATCCTGGGCAGCAAATGACATTTAGAGAAGGAGAATGTTGCCGAACAGCTGGGCTGCCGTCACATCGCAGCATCAGGCGAATTACGTCAAAATATGACGTCATACTGTTATTCAATTCGCTTCTCAATGCTTTACTTTCATTTCACAAATATTGTCTTCCCGGGACGTCGATTCTTTCACGTCACTTTGCCGCCGATGGTACCTGGCTTTGCTTGGGCAGGGTTTTGCTCGGTTGCTGACGGTGAGCAAGACTCCGGCGTGCGGGCAGACCCCCCGCGTGGGCCGCAGGTCACCGGCTCCGAAACGGTAGATGAAGATTTTAACGGTGCCGGACCAGCCTGCTGACACGTGGCGAGTGAGAGAAGAAAATAAGATATTTGCTAAGATTGAAAGCAGAAGATTAAATTCCCCACCAACAGCAGTTTTTCCCCCCTTGCTGAATTTGAAAATCATTTGTTCTCTTTTTTCTTCTCCACGTAGCACGACCGCAGGAATATTTAAATCCGCGATCGTCCACAGCGGATGCTTTTTTACCCCGAGTTTTACACGCAGTTCCCCGCTTTTCAAGGGAAGTTACCGGTATTTTTATTAACGCCCGTCCCCCCAACAGCGGCTCCCTGGTGCGGCGATCGTCGATCGTATCCCAGACGGCCGACGGGTGCAGGGTTGCCGTTCACCCCACGAAACACACACACACACACACACACACACACACACACACACACACACACTCTACCTGCTGCTCCCACTTTGCTCACAGAACCGCTCAGTGGAAAGTGATGTCTGGCCTCCTCAGGTGCGGTAATAACTACTTATTCTCAGGATTTATATTTCACTTGTTTAAAAGAGGACTGGAAAGCCTTGCTTAACGTCTAACACTTTGACAAATTTATTCAAATTCAGCCTAAAAAAACACACACACACACACACACAAACTAACATTATGACCGACACGTGTCTGTCAGTTCACACAGGTCAGTGAAAACTGACTAGACAAACAGCACTGGCAACGGAGTCCTGTCTTCACGGGTGATCTAAGTGAGATCCGGAATCTTTTCTCGTCTACTTGTGCTCCATTTTTGAAGAAAGAGAAAAGATCAAAACTGTTTAAATGTATAACAGTGCAGAACCTTTAAAACTAATTGATCGGCTTCAGCCATGGCAGGGAGTGGGGTTTCCAGTGATGGACAGATTCTGCCTTCCCTTCCTTAACAGCCACGACGACCAGCTGGTGACAGTTGACCCCACACCACCAAGGACTTTTCAAGCAGCTGGTCTGAGGCCTTGGAGCGACTAGAAGGGAAATGTGGGAAATGTGAGAGCAGGAGTGTCACCAGGAATGGACCTGGTGGGTTGAGTGGCAGTGGGACACTTTTCTGTTACTGTGGTTTCATTGATTCTGTTTCCCGGCTTTGCTCTGTCTTAAAGGGGCCACATCCCTCACTGGCAGTTTTGTATTGGTGATGAAGACCTACTGTCCTCAGAACTATATCTTGCATGCTTTAAAGATGTGAATCTAAACACATGCTGATTTTTCAAAATGTAAGCGTTTTCTTTTGCCACTAAGCATGAAGTTTCTTGCTGCGTAAGACACCGTGAAAATGTGAGTTTTTAAAAAAAAAAATTCCACTCAGACAAATGGAAAAGAAAATACAGTAGTTACAGTATTTATCCCCGTTCTCCCTGCCACGTTCACGTCTCACAACAACATCCTTCTAGAAAAATGAAAACATGCCACGAGGGAGGAAGGTTTTTGACTCCTCCTAACCCTGCTGTTTTGCAATAATGACACACGTTGCAACATCTTTTTAAATACATGAACTTTCATGCCCTGCCATCTTTTTGATGTTTTAAACCCGACGTAAATTAGTCTTAATTCACTAACAGCCAAGGAAATGATTACCACAAAAACAGACGTGGGTTTCTTAAATCAACAATTTTTTTTTTGTGTAAACCAAGTGATGCCAGACAGTAAAAACACAGTAAAACACTAGATTGTTTCAAAAAGCTTCTATGTCAGGCCGAAAGCACTCATACCTTTAATATTCCAGCAGGCACCATCTTGGTAGTTGCAGCAAACCAATCGCTCATAAAGAGCACAAAAACAAGACAATTTTCACAGGTAGCGTCCAAAGGTTGACCCATATTTTCAACGTGTAAAATTATCTCGGTTGGATTTTCATCCAACCAAAACAGACTGCGAGAACAAAATAAACCAGCTGGCAGATATCAGACCCGGAAACTTCAGCCTCACTGTCACCAATTCATTTTGTTTCTTCAGGACACCGTTTCCCCCGCTGATACACTGTACCGAGTATTTTTACATGCGTATGTTGTAATGGGAGCCATTTGCGGAGGTCGAAAGCAGGTTATCTGACACGTTTGTAAGGAATAACAATATTAAACGGACTGACTGAGTTACTTGTTCGTGTCCCCGTTTAAAGTGTATCTGTGCTGAAATGGAACCCCCCCCAAGCACCATGGAATGATGTAGAAACGAGTTCTGCGGTGATTATTTGGATGCCGTACAGTGCAGGCACTTCCTGCTTCAACTGTAACCCTCTTGCGGTTGTTTGTGCAACAGGTTCGAGTTGCGGGCGAGCGTTGCGAGTACGGTGAACGCGTCTCCCGGCTCGAGCAGCACCACCGCAGAGACGGGACGGTCACGCCAGTTTGAAGGCTCCCAGGAACGTGGAATCGCCGTTGAGCGACACGTTGGCGGCCTGCCGAGGGATCAGCATCTCCAATCGATCGCCCGCTTCCAGCTTCACGATGCCTGGGCCGCGGGAAAGGAGACGTGGAGTGAAACACGAGAACGCGCTTGCCCATCTTTCCCCGCAGCGCCAACCGGGACAGTTTGCTGGGTTAAGCGAAAGCTGGATGTACCTGCTGTGTAGCAAGTGTTGTAGGGGAAGACTGGATTCATGGTCTGAATGCAGCGAAACAGAATCACTTCCTGCAGCTCGTCGCCGACGACATTCTGCTTTCTTCGGATGACAAAATGACCCATGGCGAAGGTCTTGTCCGTGTAATACACCTGTGGAGAAAAAGGAAAAAAATCTCAGTATAAGCACCGTGACCAGCCGAAACGCTGCTCAACCTTTCTGCTCATTGAGCAACACCAGAGGGCTTTATGTTGTAGTTTAAGGACAAAATAATGACCTTTGGAACAAGTGAGCTGATCACCATCTCCTGATTTCCAGAGTGTATTTGTCCATAACTGTGAGCCGCCTTTTGGAAGAAATGTTTACTCATAGCCATGAACTACATTCTCTAATCACACAGTAGACAACAGCAGAAAACAGCACTCGTGTCTTACATGGACAATTGAAAACAGCAACAGTTATGACGAGTCTATTTTATGGATGACAGATAAATGTTTCAAGATTAGTTTCGATATTTTTGCCAGAAAATGGTCGACTATTTTGCCGCATTATTCAAAGGCCTAAACTAAGAGCGCTACGGCAAAACGGCACTGTGGGAGGTGACGCCAATCGAGGCGCAGTCCGTTTAGCGGACCTCCATTTTTCCCAAAAACTATTTTAAACACACTATACGGGAAAATATAAATATTTAACACATTTTTGGCTTTTTGGAGTGAATAATGTCAGTAATGCGGAAGAATAATTGACACTGCGTCTCCCAGAAAACCATCCGACTGCCGGCTTCACGAAGGAGCCAAAGTGCCCGCCGTTTATCACACGTTACAGCAGGTTACAGAAGTGATGCTGTGGTGCACCGAGCCATAATAAACAGTAAAAAATATTACCATTAAATTATGCTTTCGATTGTCTGAAGTTTCGCCATATGAGGACACCTCCCCCAGTGCAGCCTGGAAAATCTCTGAATGACTGTGTTACCGTACTGCAATTCCACGCACATACAGTCGCCCCAATTTCTCACGTTATAAGTTGCTAGACAAACGGTAAATTACCTTCACTGTGACTGTTACATATAAATGCTGTCCTTTTACCTGACTGTACACAAAGTAGAAGCCTTCCTCTTTGACCAGGATGGTGTCGTCGCTCTCCTCAAGGGCTGCGCCTCGCCTGAGGCCTACCTGCCAAGGGATGACTGTGTGCTCGTCTGAAACCG
This sequence comes from Arapaima gigas, assembly GCA_900497675.1. Lineage (NCBI taxonomy): Eukaryota > Metazoa > Chordata > Actinopteri > Osteoglossiformes > Osteoglossidae > Arapaima > Arapaima gigas. The sequence goes on from UFQX01000984.1 coordinate 42,271, forward strand.
ACACAGTGCGTCTGAATGATTTGTTCGTCAAATTCAGATGCTCAAAATAAAGGTCTTCCTAACACACAATGGGATCCATTTCTTCCATTTGGCAAATTCCTGCCGTGAGGGGTTTCAATAGCAATTACTTCTGACGGAAAGACAAAAAAAAGGCAAAGGATCGTCTAGTGGTAGATTTGGAACGTTTTTTTGTGACCGTTCCTGTGCCTTTTCCACTCTTTCAACCTTGTGGAGACATTTAGGCTCACAGCTGTTCACGATGTGAAAACAATAAAGCGTACAGCACTGTTACTTTCGCTCTTCGAACCGCAATTCAGGCGGATGTTTTATGGCGGTGAAGGCACTACGCTCACAAGCAAATGCTTGATAACAAATGAGGATCGCGAGATGACCCACGGTGCCCAGAGGAAACCCATGCGGACACGGGACAAACACGCAAAATACTCACGCTCTGAGCCGGGTTCGAGTCCATGTCACATCTGAAGCGGTTTTACCGTTTTGCTCAGTTCCGGCTTATGACTACCGCGTCCCGTGGAAAACCATCCCACCCACGGCAGCAATTAACCCCCCGGGCCTTAAGGATAAAATCACAGGCTCTTGTACCTCGCAAGGTGGTCCCTCTCTTGCTGTTGGCCATCATCTGCAAGCAAGGCTGTAACACTGATGGGGAAAAGACAGGAGGAAGTGAAAGAAATTAGAGCAGACCATCCTTCCCTATCAGAATATCACAACTCGGTTCATACAGCAGTTGTGTAAGAACTTCACTTTGACCACTTATTCCCATCTTTTGTACATGCCGTGTCTTCTGAACACGGAGCAGAAACGCTCCTCTGTTTTTGCCTCCTCCCAAGCTCTCAGCTGGCATCTTTAATGTAGATGACACTTGTGCTACAGTAGAGGAGCTGCAAAAAGTGCTGCCTCAGCAGGATTGCACACTTTTTCTTATCGCACCGCTACAGATGATGTGCCGAACAGGATTTTTGCGCCGGTGCAGCGACTGCGATTTCAGCAGCGCCCGGTGACTTCTTGACACCCTCTTTGCGCTGGTGAAGATGAGAAAAGAAACCGTGCCTTTTTCGTCTGACAGGTGGGTCACGCTCCTCTTCTTTACGACGTGCGATCGGCGGTGCTTCGGATGGGAGTTCCCAGTTGCGTCGGTGTTTGGTTTGCTGCTCGGGGGCTCTAGCCCCTGAAAATGGAATACAGGTGAGTCATCCCACAAAGGGCCCGCATGGTATCTCACATCAAACGTAGAGCCCGAGAACAACAGCCTTCGTCGGTCACCTACATCATAATGTGGAACATACGTATACCTGTCGTTCCGTTCCGTCTAAACGGAAGCAGCCCGACCGCTGGATCCAGGAACGATCGCGGCGACGCGCCACTTACCACCGCCTTGCCCTTGGAGCTCTGAGGGTCCTGCGATGGCCCACCTTGGTTCTGCACGCTCACGGTCCTCTGCTCCTCCCGCCTCCGGCCGAGCTCGGCGCGCAAGCCGGCGACCTCGGCCTTCAGGGCCAGGATGTGGTACAGAGAGATGACCGAGAGCGACCAGGACGTGATGGCGGCCAGGGTGAGGAGCAGCAGCGCCCACGGCAGCCGCTGCTGCTGCTGCTGCTGGAGCTCAGCACCGGCGCGAAGCGCGGGCTCGCCGGCATCTACCGACATCCTCAGCGGGGGGCCTCAGAGCAAGGGCATGACCGAACCCCTTTATCAGCGGGGTGCTGCCTGCTGCCTTCAGATTCTGAGAAACAGTACAGTGTAGCGAAGAAACAGAAATAGAAATTGAGAGGGAGAAGAAAAAAAAGGGGGGAAAAAAACAGAAGCGACAAACCCTCTTGATTCCGGTTAGATTAGCCACAGTTTGCTTCCTGTCTGACCGTCTGCAGAGCCAAAATGAATAATTCATCTCTGCCTGTTTTATCTGGCAAAAAAATGGAACTGTAGCAGGCCTGCTCGCACGTCGCAGAACATAATATCACAGCGCTAGTTTGGCAAAAGAAAATAATAAAAGAAAAAGATTAAGCTCGTGAGGAGGGCAAACCAGCGCGTGCCGGCGTTTCCTGCTCGTGAGCGCTGGAAGAAAACAAGTTGGTCCGACCTCGCTTTTACACACCGGCGAAACGTGTAAGAAGCCGCATTTGTAACATCAACTTGTGGAAATAAAGACGGCTGTAAATCAGTTCATTTATCGTGGTTTTTTTTTTTTTTGTCGCTTAATCGTTTGCATTTATCGAACGCAGACNGTTGCCAAGGTGGAATCGCCGCCGTCTAACAACGAGCTACAAAAAACCACCCCCCCCCCCCCCCCCCGTGAAGCGCGAGCCGAAAGGCAAAGAGAAGACGAGGCGCGGAACCTTGATTTCAATTTATTGCATGTAACAGTACAGAAAATAGAAACTGTAACTGTATCTAAAAAGAAAAAAATCAAAACCTCACACTCCATTACATCAGTGTGGTGACAGGGTTTTCACGGTGAGTATACAAAGGGATGATGATCCATCCAAACCTGCCATAAATGGAAAAAAAAAACAAAAACAAAAACAAATTTATTGTGCAGCCATTTCAGTACTTTAAAAGAGAAACTTATAATGCACCTCGAATTTCTGTACACATTCAATAAACCATGGCACATTGCATCGTGTGGGTGTGACCACGATGAAGACAGACGGCGTCACGTTGTGTTCTCGTGTCAAAGGTTTCAAAGCGTCTTAAAACAATAGCAGTAATAAATTAAAAAATTAGAAAAATATAATAAGGCCATTTTGTAAAATATCTGGAGGATACAGTACCTGCACAATTTTTACACCTAGTAATGATTTTAAAAATCTTGAAAAAGTCTGCAACTTGTTTTTGTTCCTTTTTTATTGACAGAAATGTCACTATTTCGTCTTAATAATTGTCAGTGATAACACAGCCCACAAATTATTTAATTGGTAAATGAAATAATGAAACAAATCAAACCCCATTAAGACCATTCGAGACACAAAAAAAAAAACACTTGAGAAAACGGGTCGTTTCTGGGCTGAACCGGGAGCCCCAGACTGATACCAAAAGGCGGCTGCAAAATGTGCAAATTCCTCATCCGCCAGCAGGGGGCGCCAGCAGGTCCTGTGAGCGCAACCTCGAAAACCGGCGCATCTTTACCAAATGCAACATTTAAGTACAAAGTGCTTCCCATCACCCCCCCCGTCACACACATTATGGCATAACCCTTTGTAATCGAAACACAACAAACACATTTCTGACACAGTGGAATAAAATTAAGCAGTAAGAACAACTCGTACGGTCTGTCATCCCTGGAAGACGGGCAGATACTGAACTTGCTCTTCAAACTTGTGTCAATTATGTGAGTTGAAAACATTGCATTCTGGAAAGATTCATTAAAATAGCCAGGCAATAAATGGCTCCCAAACAGTATCGTTTTAAACGTTCGGGGACTTTTGCAATGTTTGTACTGTGGCACAATGGCTCTACTTCCTTAAATCTACACAATGATAGTGTAACGTCCCGCAGTTTGTTGCCCTCACAGCAGACTGACTTTAGGGATGTCACTGGCCTGGGAGCTGCTCCTGTCCTTAGATGCCCCGAGGCCTGAACCACAAAAAAGATCATCAAAACCAGTCAGTGGGAGAAAAAAAAAAACTATCAATTGTTTTGTAGCCAAGGATGTTGTATAAGCGAAAACCTGAAATCGGCGAGACGTTTTAAGAACGAAGCGCACGTTGGTGGCATCTGCAGCGGGTGGTGGGCCTGAAGAACGGGCAGGAAGAAGTGACGGTGTTTCTGTAGAGCACCACGGCGTCACGCCTCTTCAAAACAACTACGCTCATCGCTTCGTCGCGCAGGAATCCCTCGAGATCCGAGTCTCCGAGTTTTTGCGAGTACAACTGAAATTATTTAACGCCCTTTACTGACTTTCTATCAAACACGGGGTCGGTTCTTTGCGTCTGTGAGTAACGAACGACGGGCGGTTTTCACAATTCGCACCGCGGCGCCAATTCACGTTCTGAGCTACGAGATTTCCAGGAACACGTTACACTCCCGAGCAGGGGGTCACCTGTCGGAGAAAGCCGTGACGCCTCATATAAAGTCATATAAACTCGACAGAGGCTACAGCTTATTGTGCAGAAACCAAGCTGCTGTTTTTCTGCTTCTGCCCCTCCCTCACATGGTGCCCGCAGACGCGGCGATGAAACACCGAAGATCCGCCAGATGTAAACAGGAACGCCTGAGACAATATCCTAGCTACTGAAAGAGGATTTGCAATGGTTTCTTTAAAAAAAAAAAAACACAAAACACGGCTATGACACGTGCTGTATGTGCAGTCGCCATCTCAGCTAAATCATAACAAGTAGTGTATAAAACTATGAAACTGTAATATCAAAACTACTAATGATTAAAATCTATTTACATTTCAATTCCAATTAATCACTGAGCAAATGCTGGGAAAAAAAAAAAAAAACATCAGTTCCCACTACTGGTTAAGCGATCAAGACTAGTGCCATAAGCACCTGGCTGTGATGTCACTTCCTCCCCTCGCTTAACCTGCCGCTTAACCTGCCGCTCATCCTGCTCCGCTCAGTTTGGGCTACGGTCGTACGACTCGATCGTTTTGTGTCTTTTCCATTTTCGTCGTACAATTCGCACAATTAAACCTACATTTCGACAGAAACTCCTGCCTCTCTCTACTTCCTGGGAGGGCCACACGCAGCGACGACCCCCCCCCGCGAGAGCAGTTCACGTTTGATTGTATGTGTGAATTAAGGCCTAACACAAATTCAGCTTTTAAGGAACTTTAACATGCATCATAAAAGTGACTCAAAAGAATTCCGACTTTATTTCCACATCTCGGCCAGTCGCACCGTACCCCCCCCCCCCCCCCCAAGAAAGTTAAAAAAAAAAAAAAAAAAAAAAAAAAA
>UFQX01000984.1:47223-80096 GCA_900497675.1 Arapaima gigas
CCCCCCCCCCCCCCCAGTGAAACGTTACAAACAAAAACAAAACAATAAAAAGTAAGAAACGCACATTCTGTTACCGCTTGTCCCCGCTCGACGTCGAGAAGCCGGGGACAAAGGCTTTAAATTATGGTCACGCTGGCCGTGGACTGGACCGTCTCCTCCTGGGTATGGCTCTTCAGGAGCTCCTTGATGAACTGCTCAAGGGCGGTAAAGTAGCCCTGGCACTGCCACGTGTCGTTGTGCGTGCCGTCCGGAAAGACGGCTAGGCGTTTAGTCCGGGAGGGCGACAACTCGTACAGCTGCTTCATCATGACGGGGGGGATGAGCTGGTCGGACAGCCCCGACACAAAGAGCGAAGGCATGCGGCACTGCGCAATCTGCCTGTAAGAGAGGAACTTGTTCTTGTAGCAGCAAAGTGGGAGGTACCTCATGGGGAGGAAGGAGAAGAGGGTGCTTGCCATATGGGGGATGCTCAGGAAGGTGTTCTCCACAATGATGGCAGCCACACGGTGGGGGTTGCCCGAGGCCAAATGCACTGCTACCGCACCCCCTAGCGAACGCCCGAAAAGAATGACCTTAGTCTTGTCCACGTCGGGCCGTGTCATTACGTGGTCCAGGGCTGCCTCAGCGTCCAGGTAAAGGCCCTCCTCGCTGGGTTCCCCCTCACTCTTCCCGTAGCCCCGGTAGTCCACCAGCACCACGTTCACCTTCAGGTGAACCAGCATCAGCAATGCATTTGGGATGCGGTGCCCAATGTTGCCCGCGTTCCCGTGGAAGTAGATGATGGTGGGCGCAGGACCGGGGTTTTCGCTCGTGTAGCGCAGGAGGATGAGGTTGAGTCGCACGCCGTCCCTGGTCCTGATGAAAATGTTCTCATGAGGGACCCCTGTCGGTACGGGGACGTAAAGGCGTGACGAGGAGGGCTGATCGGGGAAGTAGAGCAGCACATCCTGAAACTTGTAGAGGATCCCAGCTATGGAAACCAGGATGAGGCCCAACAGCAGGAAGCCCCCGTACAGATGGAAGGTGAGGATGAGTGCCAGGAGGGAGATGCGGCACACACTCCAAGACCAGGAGCCTAGAGCCATCAGCCACCTCTCCATCACCCCCCAGAGCCTCCGTGGCTTCTCCATTGTGGTTTGTAGAAAAAAAGTGGCTCCTTTTCACAGACCGGATAGCCTACAGATAGGCAGACAATCAAAAAAACATCAAAAGCCTTAATTTGGTCGTAAACAGAAGACACATAGGAAATGCCTCAGAATGTTTTTTTCGGATGATAATCACTTCCTTTTATGCCAGATGTGTTGAGAATACAGAGCCAGAACCTACCATGTTTCTACTAAGAAAGAGATCTTCAAAAAATGTTTAAAAATGTGTTACTTCACTTTATTTACCAAGGGATAGAATGTAGGCAAAATGTCAATCATAAATATACACTTAGAATAACACAAAGTTGTTGTTAAACAAATTAAAAGCAAACAAAAAAAAATCAAAATTATAATTTCTAATGTGATTACAAACACATAAACCACCCAACACCATTAACTGCAGACAACTGTTGAGTGAGACCAGAATGTTGCCGGGAGCTGAGGACCCCCAGCAGAGCTGCACCTCAGCATCACTTTATTCAGCTTTTACAGTCCAAAGCAGTATAACCTGTCTTATCTGCTACTACTGGCACAATTGTTGTATGTGTAGAAGCCCAGGAGGGGTTGGCAGTTGATGGCACTCGGATCCCCTGAGGTTTATTTTTCTCTCTTGCTTCTGGGCTGGCAGTTTTTTTTTTTTTTTTTTTTTTTTTCCTCTCCTCAGTTCCTGGCAGGTTTACCATTTTGTGCTTATACCCTGTATATTTGCTCTTATTGACANGTTTTTTTTTTTTTTTTTTTTGTTTTCCTCTCCTCAGTTCCTGGCAGGTTTACCATTTTGTGCTTATACCCTGTATATTTGCTCTTATTGACACGTAACCTCTAGTGCCACCCTCGCTATATACCTGTTATCTTTTGTCTTAATCTTCTGTTCAGCGCTCTGAGTCACTGTGTGAGAAGGAGTGCTCTATAAAAAATAAATTGAACTGAAAAGACAGGTTCAGGCTTAACTGTAGGAGCCCACTGAATAAATGAGTGAATAAAACTTTATTAATCCCAGAGGGAAATTCCACATTGTCGGTACAGCATAGAACACACAACTTACACAAACACCTGCGACAAAAATATGTACATGCATACAAGTAGTGACAACTATAAATGAGAAATAAGACAAATAACTGGAAGATGGAACAAAGAGACTGAACTCTTGCGTAGCAGAGGCGTCTAAAAACCAATTTCTTAAAAGAATGCTTGCAGTTTAACTGTCATTAAAAATGTCATTTTTATCCCAAAAAAGAGCAGGGAGATTCCAGCTGCTCGCCTTGCTCTCTCTGACCAGACAATATAGACACAGTTTCCAAGTTGTGCTATTTTCAATTAAGAGCAAAGAGAAAATCTGTTCATTTTCAACTACTGTGCAGCCCTTGCATTCTAACACCGCAACTAGGCGTAGTAGTACTGCTGCCACCTGCTGGTCGGTCGCGGCGTGACACCCCCCTGCTGAATTTACTATATGAAGTCAGGATATTACAAGTTTAAATTTACCTACAAAGTTTAAATTATCACCACAAATAAATAAACACATCGGTACAGCGCTTTACACAGTCCTGCCGGAGGGGGAGAGAAATTCCACAGGTAATGTAAAAATGGCTCCTAAATGGCTGTAAGTAAGACACACCTACTGTGTCAAATCCTTAATTTGGGAGAAGCTCCGCAGATGGACCATAAGAATCGGGGCGTTTCGCTCACTCCTCATCCATTTGGACCCGAATCTAAAGCATCTAAATTTATTCCTGGCAATATTTCCATCCCAAGGGATTTCATCTTGTCTGATCCTCTCTGTACAGCTCACTTCAATAGAACATCGCCATACATCATACAGGACACATAGCGACGGTTTAAATGTGTAAAACGTGCTCGGGGCAGCAGGCAGCGTGCGGTTTAGGCTCGAAGCCCGGCAATCTGACGCTTGGCAGTTCGTATCCCTGCTCCTGCTGTAGGTCTTCGCCTCGAAATGCTGTCCCTCAATTCTAATTCCATAAATCGCTGCGGGACACGGCAATTCCTCTCGGAAAACAGTACCAGCTCAGTAAATAGTCACGATCATAATGTGGCCTTCGCTGCAAGGACTTATATTCACGGTGTGAGGAAAAAGAGCCCATCTACCGTCCAAGCTGTTCCAAAAACCAGAGTTGACGGATTATTATCGACACTGAGATGCTCGCATGAAGAGACGGGAGATTCCAGGGAAGTGCGTGTTTATATGGCGCAGTGGCGGTGTGCCGCTCACAGGAGACATATTGGCTCCCTGTCAGCACGACCACTGAGCGCGACAGCTGCCTCACACACCATCACCGATGCGCCTCCTTTGCTTATCTCTGTCCCCTTCTACACCGTATCCCCCCAAACGAGCAGTGCGGGACTTTTTAAAAACAATTTCCCGGAGACGGATGTGTGAATGTGGAGTGTCGGTCGGCTCGACGGCGCGTTAGCTACCGCTCGGGAGCTGTGAACCCCTCTGACAGGAAAAAAAAAAAAGCAAAACGTGCCAGTATACACCTTAAACGTGCACACTTACTTTTCTCTCATCCTGCTGAAGTGTTATTCAATATAGTGGAATTAACGACAGAAAATATGAAAGGGAGGTCGGGTTTTGGTCTCCCTGCTGCGCTCTTGCACAGTTGGACCCTTTCGGCCGCTTCAGCTCGAGCCGGTGGTGTCACTCTCAAACGGCTCCCGACTACAACAATTCGCGTACTTCCTGTTTTTATTTTTATTTATTTACTGTTTTGATGACCAAACGTATGGATGTACGATTCGTGTCTCTAATTACGCAATACGTGGTATAACGTCGTTTGATGTAATAAATTAAGAAACTACTCGGGAGTCCGCCATCGGGCCATTATGGTGTTGCACCTACAACACGGAAGTGATTAAAAAGGTTCCGGTGTGTACTTCCGCAATGTGAGGTCGTTGGGGATGGTGATGTCTGGAGATCAAGACGCTGTGTGGGACGAGCAGCTGGATGTGTCCAGTGTGTTAAATAACACTCTTTAGTGTGCGATTCCCACTTCTACTCAGTCGGTAAGTGGTGTTTTTTTGTGCGATAAACTCTCGAGTTGTGATTTTTGCACTAGTTGTCAGTGCAGCCTGGCTGGAAGACTCGGCTATCGGCCAACTGGTGCACCGCATCGTTTTAATACAGAAAAGTGTTTTTTTTTTGTATTACATGAGTCGCAAAACCGAATTCTTAACCACCATGTCCCCAGTTTTACTTCTTAATTTAGAAAAGAAATAGAAACACAGCGGTGTTTTCCCTTCATTTTCTCACTTGTTTGCTAGATTATATTCCAGATTAATTTTGTTTACGTTTTAACCAGTCTAACCTTTAAGTGTGACTGCTGGGGCATATTTTTATTTAAACGCCGAAATATGTTGTGTTTTTAGATACAGGGTTTCAGGTGGATTTTTAAGCTTTCTTTTAAACTTGTCGATCCTCTCCGATGTCCTCACTGGACAGCTGGTTTTTGATCATGGATGAGCTGTGTTTACTTTTCATTTGCTGACAAAAATGAAAATGGGGCAAATTGAATATAGTTCCATAAAAATGTATGCGATATTTAATACCTTAACACGTAAAAAAAAAAGGTTCGATTTTTGTCAACTATTACTTTAAAATGGGTTGTACTGATTTAAATCTTGTTCTTTTCAGTCTTTTTGGGCATTTAAAAAACAACGCAACAGCTTTGATCAAAAGGTAAATCTGAGGTTTTATCACAGTATTGAATGATTTGTTTTGTGGGTGTAGAAAACCTATTGAGAATTTTCTTCTACTGCTGCTTTATTGGTTCAGTGTTCACCTGTTCAAAAGAACTCATTTCTGTAAGGTTCAGTAGTTTGGGCTGTGCTTGTAACAAATAGCAAAAGACACCTTCGTGTATATTCTTCTAATAATCGGTGTTAATAGTCATGCTATATAATGCTTTTATTTTATGCAATTGTCTGCCAGTCAAGGTCAGTTTCCTGTGAAACCAACTTCCTCAGATACAGTGTGTAGCAGTCAAAAGTTTGGACATACCTGCTAGCAGAAGGGTTTTTTCTTCCTTCCTTGTTTTACATACTGAAGATGTTGGAACTTTAAGTGTTGCCTTCAATTCTAATTAAATTGCAGACTGTCACCAGCAAAACATCCTCGCACTATCACACTTCCTCCGCCATGGTTTACGACAGGAACCACACATGCAGACATCGTCTGTTCACCTTCTCCGAGTCTCCCGAAGGCTAAAAAGCTCTAATTTTAACTCGTTGGATGAAAAGGGCAGATTTGCGCTGGTTTGATGTCTGCTGCCTGTGTTTCTTTGCCCAAGCAAGCCTCTTCATATTTGTCTCCTTCAGTAGCGGTTTCTTTGCAGAAATTGTACCTAATTCTTGCAGTTTCCTCACAGTTGATGTTGAGATATATCTACTGTTTCAACTCTGTGAAGCATTAATTCGGACTCTAATCTGAGATGTGGTTAATTTGTTATTTCTGAAGGTGGTGACACTTCTCTGTATCAGTGGTAACTCTTGGCCTGCCTTTCCTGTATGAATAGCCCTATTTGATAGAAGGCCATGATTTCTGGTTGTATTTATCCATAATATGGCAAGAGAAATGGTACTCTGTCAGTTTAACAAATGAAAGTGAGTGAATCTAGAAAATGTCAAGAAATTTGAAAGCGTTCCAGCGCTGTGATGAAAGTGGCTCTCACGAGGACACTGTACCCAGCCTACCTGGTCACAGCACAACCGATTTGGCTCAGATTCATTTAACATGGATACAAATTTGACACACAACTTTTAAAGAAGCATGTGAAGTAAATAAGGATTTTATGTTTGGGCTTCAACATTCCCAATTCTAAATTTCACAAAAATTCTAAATGCAAACTACTTGTTGATGGCAGGGCAATTGCAAAAAAAATATTTAAGTGAAAATTTTTGTCTAGGAGAGAAATTCATACTTTTGCCTCAACTTTATATTTGTCTTAAATTTCAAGCATTTAAGCATAAACCTTTAGACAGGTGTATCCAAACTTCTGGCTGGTGCTGAATGTGGCATCTCACCCCATTTGTAGTGTCTTGCATGAGATGAGGAATTGTGCCACTTTATATGGAATAACTACATTGGTTGACTTCTGTATTGATCACATGTCTTTTGTGTATCACTAAATTGTCCATTTTTAAAGAACAAAACAGTTTTTGTAAAATGCAGTATTTTTTGCTATCACTGCATGCTCACCTATCCCTAGTAAATAGGTCTCTTAAACACTTAGGGACTGATGCTATGAAAAATAGTTTTTTTTTTTCTTCTTTTTTTCAATATATTACCAACTAAAAAATATTTAATAGACAGTTTGTCCAAGCTGTTTTAACTGATTTCCTGTAAAACATTTATATTTACTGATGAGTACAGTGAAGTGTGTGTATTTCATGTTTATAACTTGTACAGGTCTCAATCTAAAGGCCTAAACACGTGCAAAGCACATGTGACTTATTATAAATATCTTATTTCAGAGTACTGAATTTCTAACATTTGTTTTTTTTTTTTTTTTTTTTTCCCTGAAGGGTGCTGCCTCCCATAATGGAAGCCATTTCAAGTAGTGAAGATACATCTCAAACATGTTGTGTAGCTGCTCAGGTCCCATTTCTTGATTTATGTAGAACCTTAGAGAAGATACAGAAAGCTAAGGCTCGACCAGAGAAGGCCAGGTGTCTGTCAGATTTCATTGACTCATGGAGAAACTTCCATGCTGCGCTCCACAAAGACAAACCAACCACCACCGATTCCTTCTATCCAGCCATGCGTCTCATAGTTCCCCAGTTTGAACGGGAACGGATGGCTTATGGCATCAAGGAAAGTATGCTAGCCAAACTGTTTATTGAAGTCTTGGGACTTCCAAAAAATGGGCCGGAGGCCAACAAACTTCTCAACTATAGAGCACCAACTACATCTCAGGGAGAAGCAGGTGATTTTGCCATCATAGCTTACTTTATTTTGAAGAAGAGGTGCATGAGCGAGGGGCACCTATCCATTAAAGAGGTAAATGATTTCTTGGACTCTGTTGCTCTGAACAATGCTGCTAAGAAGAAAGACCTGGTCAAGAAAACCCTTTTGCGTCTCATAACGCATAGTTCAGCCCTGGAGCAGAAGTGGCTTATCAGAATGATCCTGAAAGACATGAAGTTGGGTATAAGCAAAGAGACGGTACTTCAGGTGTTCCATCCAGATGGAGCGGAGCTGTACAATGTCACAACTGATCTTTGCAAAGTGTGCCAGAAGCTCCACGACCCTTCTATTCCTCTCAGCGACGTGTCCATTGAGCTGTTTTCAGCCTTCAAGCCCATGCTGGCAGGTGTCGCCAACATCAAGCAGGTAGAGAAGCAAATGAGCAATCACAGTTTCTATATTGAAACGAAGCTCGATGGCGAACGCATCCAGCTGCACAAAGATGGGGACGTGTACAAGTATTTTACTCGCAACTCTTTTGAATACACTCAACAGTTTGGGGCATCTCCATTAGAGGGCTCTTTGACCCCCTATATTCACAATGTCTTCAAGCCTCACGTGATAAGGTGCATCTTGGACGGTGAGATGATGGCATACAACCCCACTGCTGATACCTTCATGCAAAAAGGAAGTAAGTTTGACATCAAGAGGCTAGTTGAGGATTCTGACATGCAAACCTGTTTTTGTGTCTTTGATGTTCTTTTAGTTAATGACCAGAAGTTTGGACACGAGACACTAAAGAAACGCTATGAAACTCTCCAAACTGTCTTCTCACCAATTAAGGGTCGTTTGTATTTGGTGCCAAATAAAGAAGCTAGAACCACGCAGGACGTGGTGAAAGCCTTAAACGAAGCGATCGATAACAGAGAAGAGGGCATCATGGTGAAAGATCCCTTGTCTTACTACAAGCCGGACAAGAGGGGAGAGGGATGGCTCAAGATAAAACCAGAATACGTAGATGGTTTGATGGATGAACTTGACTTGTTGATCCTCGGGGGCTATTGGGGGAAAGGAGCTCGAGGTGGTTTGATTTCTCATTTTTTGTGCGGCGTAGCGGAAGCTCCTGAACTTGGAGAGAAGCCGACAGTGTTTCATTCTCTCTGTCGCATTGGCTCAGGCTACACCATGAAGGAGCTCTATGACTTGGGCTTAAAGCTCGCCAAGCACTGGAAGGTCTTCCGCAAGAACAATCCTCCGGCATCCATACTGTGTGGCACAGAGAAACCAGAAGTCTACATTGATCCGTGCAATTCGGTGATCGTTCAGGTTAAGGCCGCGGAAATAGTGAGTAGTGATATGTATAAAACAAATTGCACTCTCCGTTTCCCGAGAATTGAGAGGATCAGAGAAGATAAGGAATGGCACCAATGTATGACGCTAGACGATCTCGACCAGTTTAGGAATAAGTGCTCTGGGAAGCTGGCATCAAGGCATCTGCAAGTCGGTGAAGATGAGCCGAACAAGAAGAAGCGGAGGGTGGTGGCAAAGCCCAAGAAGGTCATTGGCATTATTGACCAATTTAAGTCCCAGGACCTGTCCAACATCACAAAAGAGTCTAGCATGTTTGAAGATGTTGAGTTCTGCGTCATGAATGGGAGTGAGGAACACTCCAAGGCGGATCTGGAGAAAGGAGTAGTGAAATGCGGTGGAATTGTAGTCCAGAATCCAGGCCCTGACACTTATTGTGTGATTGCAGGCATGCTGAACGTGAGGGTAAAGAACTTGATTTCCTCCAACAAGCATGACGTGGTCTGGGCTACCTGGCTGCTGGAGTGTTTGGAAAAGAAGCGGTTCGTGCCGTGGCAGCCCCGTCACATGATTCACATGTCTCCGTCCACACGGCAGCACTTCTCCACGGAGTACGACCAGTTTGGGGACAGTTACTATGCGGACGCTGATGAGCAGGAGTTGAAGGAGGTTTTCTCTAGAGTTAACGTCAAGGATGCAGAGGCACCTTCCATTGCTGACGTGGAGTCGAGTTACGCTCTGGAAGACTTGCCCACCAGCATGTTTAGACCGTTCCGGGTTTATTTAGACCGCTGGACCGACATTGGGGACCCCAGCAGCCTCATCTGCGGGACTCGCTTGAACATACGCGCTCTGGAGTTCGAGTTTCACGGAGGGACGGTGGTAACCGAGCTGACGGAAGGGGTCACTCACGTCATTATTGCCGAGGAGACGCGACTCTTGGATTTCAGAACGTTAAGAAGGCTGTTTGCCAAAAAGTTTAAAATTGTGAGAGAAACCTGGGTGAGAGACTCTATTAAAGCAGGACATTTACTGAATGACAACGAATACCTTGTGTAACGTCAACAAGTGCAAATATTTTATACGCTGTGGGTGTAGAAACCTGGGAATGTGGAAGTAAAGTTTAGAGAACCAGAGCTTTACATTTTTCTAAGTTTTTAAGCTACTAATTTGCATACGTGCTTTTAGCAAAGTGTATGAAATTGAATTAGTCTTGGAAGAGATTAATAATATATCTTAAAGGATATAAGCAACACTGGCATAGCTTTAATATTAGTAGAATCACAAATAATGTATTTATAAATGTATGTAAGCAGTATAGTAAGTTTTTTTTTTTTTTTTTTTTTTTTTTTTAAATGCGTTGAACCAATATGGTGGTAATTTCAGAACTTTTTTTTTTTTTTTAAAAAAGGAAAATACTGATATCAATGTTGGTAATGATGCAATGGTGCCTGAAACATTTTGATGTTTGCGGTGTAGATCGTCTCTATTCAGATTTTATTTTCATACTGGAAAAGAACTGTTGTAGGTAAGATGGAGAAAGGTCTGGTGGACCTACAGCAATTAAAAAAATATATATTTTTTTGTTTGCTTTTTTAATTATTCTGCAAGGAGGAGATGAAGTGCGATTGTTTTGTCAGTACCAACCTGACCTGTGCCTCACTGGGTTTTCTGTCACTAATCCCCTTATATAGTATTTTAAACCGTAAGGACAGACGGACACACACACACACACACACACACACACACACACACACACACACACACAAACAAAATGCATGAGTTGTCATATAATAGGGCTCTGTGATTTATTTTCCCACTAATTTCATGCCTTATTCATATTAATATAAATAACCTTCTGTACACAACAGGGACTGGAAATCTGCTTATAAACCAGAATTTTTGTTCACCCGTGATGTCACAATCGATAAAAGCTAAACTATACAGTTTAACCTGCATGTCTGTAGGTTGAGTTCTAAAAGAATTAATTAAAAATTGGCTGTAAGACTTCATTGTGGTTCTCGGTGTCCCTCTATACTGTCAGGTGAGAGACAGGGTGATCTGTTTGTGTGACACCAGTTTTTTTTGAGCTTTTCTTAACGTAAAGCGATCTGAACGTTAAGTTAAAGTTACTGAAAATTCGATAAAGACGTCGGAAACCCGTCCACCACGTGGACCCACTCGAGGCGTTTGGCTGCTACGAGCATCACTTCTGCACTTCAGGCGCAGCAACAGAATGAAACGGCTGTGACCGAGAAAGAGGAGCAAGTCGCACAAAGTATCGAAACGTGTTTCGCCTTAAAATCGTGACGTGTTTTATCGGCCGTGGGGATTCAGGGCTGTATTTTAACCGGCTGCCGCCAATTCGTAAACGTACGGACATTTATAGTTTTTGTATTCACTCAAGTGCTGAAATAGACATGCACCTCTATTTATTCACAGGGCAGCTTCTGTGAAACTTTTTCACGTCGCTAATGAAAAAAGGCCGAATAAATTAGTGGGATTTGCTGCTGACTGGTGTCAGAAACCTGAATCGCAGACAGTTTTCGCTTAGCAGGCCAAACGCCAGGGAAGAAAAAGGTGGAGAAAATACAAGTAAAAATGAATGTACAGACATGCTCATGTGGGCACCTTTGACAGGCCAAGTGTTGGATGTGATTAATGTGCTTCCAATGTACAGAAGCTCAATGTTTACATGTGACACTATTAGTCGAAACACACGCTTTTTCTCTCGCTAGTCGTCGTAAATAAAAAGTTGAATCACAAATGCAAAAAGTTGTGTAGCTTAAATGTTCAGTTGCTGAAGGAGTGAAGGAGGCCCAAACGTTGACTCGAGTCACCGGCAGCTCAGTGGTGATGTGGCCGGTCCATGTTACCGTGCAGCAGATGGGAGGGTTTGTCGACAGGCGTTACTATCGAACGTTGAGACAGAAAAGCAATGCGAATAAAAATGTATCCATGACTAACTCTATAGCTGACAGTATTAAAAAATAAGATTTTTTTCACTTGCACTCATAAGATCAATTGGGTGGCCATGATAATAAATCTGAGTGGCTGTAAATGATATAACTTGCAAGTCAAAGACTTTTACGTGCGACTTCTTTGTGGGATGAAATTTCTATTGTTGTTTCACAGCCCTATTTACCAAAGAACATGAACACTATTAAGGGCCTTATAGTTTCTTTATTGAATTGATGGGCTGGGAAAGGACCACACTATTAATCTTTATGCTGTTTGCTGAACGTACGTTAATGCAGTTACTCAAAAGTGCATTTTATTGTCCTAAATGTGTTGAAGAGAAATCCACGACAGTCGTGGGACAAATAGGGGCCGATGCAGCTTTTGTTTTAAGAACACACCTCATTCCGAGTTTTTCTCAAGGGTGAAACATAAGGAACCTATTAACAAAGTTTAGTGAAGAGGCCAGAGGGCTGTATAGAAAAAGAGAAAATTTCCTGTCAGTCTGGACAGCGGGGGGTCCACCTAAACACGGTCCCATGGAGACGTCTCTGTTGGCGTAGTGATGGTCTTCGGGGTTCTTTTTTCTTCATTAAAGTTCATGGAAATACCATAGAACTCAAGGTGTTGCTTGTTTCACTACCCTTTACTCTGCTCCCCCCGGATTATTTATTTTGGGAGTCATTTTAAAAATGTCTTTTAGAAGTAGCGTTAATGTGACTATTTTGTCTCACCACAGTCACTAGGGGGCGCCTATTCAACTGACTAGAACTCAAATAGAAGATGCAGAAGACATTTCGGCTATTGTGAAAAATACACCATATGTTTTTTTTTTTTTGTATTGAGCAGATCCACCGCTCAATTGAGGAGCGGTTTAAAAAAATCAAATGATGTTGTAGCAAAAATGCATAAATGGAGAACGCGTAACTGGAGGGGTGCCTGTGTTTCACTGGGTAAGTGACCTAGATAGCTCACCATTGACGCTGCACATTTTTGAAGAACACCGGTGAAGTGCTTCAGAGACGGACGGCTTTCTCCGCCGCGCACCGCAGACGTCCAGGAACCTACCTTCATTCGCATAATTCCAGAGCTGCTGCCGCAAAAACAATAATGTACTGAAACTTGTGCTGCGCCAAGGAGTATCGGAATAAAAATAAGGCATGATATCTGCATCGGTCACCGCATCTTCCACACAAACCACTACACCTGATACACACAAATCTTTTTTTTTTTAACATAAAGTTTACACCAGATAAAGTTAGTGCCGTCTTACGTTCATTCCTCCTGCAACAGGAAACTGTCACCGGATTGTCCGGTTTTAGGCATCTGGGAATTTTTCTCACTCACGGTCTCTGTGACCTGTGGAGACCTCCTCGCTACCCGTTTCAATATTTAGTACATTTAACGCTGTCATGATGAATATTTTACCTTGTCTGCAATACCTGTTCCAAAATTTACGCTACTTACGTTACGCTATTTGTTGAGTGCCAGCCAAAAGTTATGCGTGACGGTTCTGTGCTGTCAGCCCATCTGTCCTCAGTGTGCGTAGTTCTGCCAGCGACTGAACGTTGGGCCCACAGATTTTCTGGAAGGCAAAGTTGCACACCGAAAAATGAAGCTGCAAAGGTTTAATGCTCTGGTGAAAAGTACTGTTGACAATAGTTACAGGTCCACAAAATCAGATCCATAGTATAAGACACAATATACAAGCACTCAGCAACTGCAAACCTTCAACTTTAAGGCCTCCACACTCTGTCTTTTGCTATAATGTTGTGTGCAGGGCCTCCTTATATATCACCAGCCCCACCCCTTGTAGATCACGCCATGTTCACAACTTCCCGGATTATGTGTCACGGCTGTACTTAAACACGCCCCGCTCGTTCACGTTCATTTCTCACCTATAGCACAGTCAGCCATACATTATGCTACACAGATACAGTATCAGGCAGTAAGTGTTTTACAAATGCCAACCCACATTATCCTCTCAAGTGATATTGGTACCTTGCACAAGGGAAGGGTGGGCAGTTCCCTGGAGGCACTAAGAAGATGGTTCAAAAGCACCAGCTCTGTTCGGCTGTAAGGAAACAGTAAGTAGTGCTCCGAAGAACAGAAAGAGCAGGAAAATACAATTGAAAAATTCACTGTTTTTTGGGAGACCCTCGACAAAATATGAGATTTTATTGTTTCACCTCACAAATTAAACAAATCATTCGCTGGTTCCAAGTCAGATCGGTCGCTGTGGGTTGGCATTACTGTCTTATGATCTCTGCCTTTCTTTCAGAAGTTTATAATTCCTTTATTGTCTCAAAAATGTGCTGGCTTTAACATACTTTAAGTTTAAAGAGACAGTAACAGATTCCCGGGGATCCTGAATTGACTCTCTTGATCTCCATGGTTGTCAACCCAGACCTCCCCCAACTATTAGTCACCGGACTCCAAGGACCAATGTCTGGATTTATTATATGTATTTGTATGTCCAAAAGTGATGAGTTTCAAACACTTAAGAAATAATATTGGCTTATTCAATACAGACTATAAATGCTGTGGCCTGGTGTGGAGCTGAGGCAGGATTATGGAACCAAGAGAGGCTTTCTGTCAAACAGTTAAACCAAAAACAGGCACAACCAGGAAAACCTGGCTGGAAAACCTGAGCCCCTGTCAAGGAGTTCTGCTTCTTCCCTTCTGTCCTCCAAAACATCGCTCTCGGTCTCAAGTCCTCAGACGAGTGGCTTTTGGATGCAGGTGGTGATCGTAAAGCCCACTGGGGCACCACAGGGACAAGGGAGGTGTACATCAGTTCATCCCTGCCTGGGTGGTACTGTCCACCTGCTCATAATACCTACGGTCACGTCATTATGGTACTGCCCTGAAAAGAACAACAAACTATAGGCAAAAATAACAAAAGCTGAGAAACGAGAAATTCTGGTTCTTATGATACATTGAAGGAAACATGGGAACCAGTCTTTGACTTAGTCTTTGAATGAGTGTGAATGGTCATCTATATGTGCTGAACTCATACCTGTCTGAACCTACCTGGATGCTGAATCAGCAAAACTCCATGCTCTTTCACAGAATTGGTCTCACGCCAGTCTGTCCTCATAGGAAGTTCTGGGCACTTGCATACATCTATTGTGGGAATGTGACAGGATGGAAGTCTATGGGAAGAATGTTCACCCAACCATTCAGAAACTTTGATCTGACCTTCACTTTTTGTCAAACCCCAAACTCTCGTCTGGGTCGGAGTGTAACAAAGTTTGGAACGTAGGCTGGATACTCTTACACACTTTGCTTTGGTGCTTTGGTGGACACCACATATTTCTTCTGCGCATAAAAATGTCGACGACTAAAGAGCTCGATTCTGACTCCAGTTGATAAATTAACATTTGATCTCCATGGCAGGTCAAAGGAATTCTGGACTGTCTGGTCATGCTTCTGTGATGCATGGAGGCCTTCTGCCCCTCATCCCTTGCTGTGGGTTTGCAATTTCTCCGTGCTTCTGTGTCTTTCTTTCTGTGCATTGCTGCGAGCCAGTGCAGTTCATAAAACCCCCAAAAGAAGGAAACTAACCATGTCTTTTTTGCGACAGGAGCTAATGTGACATTTATCTTGCAAATTAGCGCTTCCCCTTTGCCTGCTGTTCTGATAAACGTCCATCATCCATTAATCCAGACTTAGATGATGGAGTGGCAATAAACTGGTGAACTGAAAGAAGGACTTGTTCCATTAATTAAAAGTGCCTGCAATCCAACGTGTGTCTATGTGTGTGACTCTCTCTCCCGCTTCATTCCCAGTGCGTCTGTTCTCAGGTCTACAGAGAATCCTTTGTGGAGACCCTCCATGGGCCCGGAAAGTGGGGTGCCTCCTTCTCCAATAGACCGGCTGCAAGACCAGGCCTTTCAACACACGAGCAGGTCGTGGCAGAACGTGTCTCAGCGCTGGACACCAGTAGCCAGTTATCAACTGGTCTACCCTGCCAGGCCAATCTGCCCTCCTCCATTCTGTCACGCAATTGAACAATCACTGCTTATACTTTGTCAGTATTACTCACACCCAGCAGATGCCTTGAGCTCCGAGAAACTGCACTTTCAGTTGTCGAATTCAGCCCACACTCGGGACAAGCAAATTTGCAGGCGAAAACATTAATAGTTCCCATTTGTTGGCGGCATTCATTACTGAAATAACTTTAAATAGCAGGATGCACAAACATGATCTAGGCTGGAGTGTTTAATAGCTTTGCGGCATCCAAAAAAAAAAAAAAAAATCCGCCCCAACTGATTTCAGAAGAGGGCAGAATAGTTCAGTTAGCTATTAACACCCACTGGCAGAGATTGTAAGATTGTTGTCCATTTGGTGCGAGGCTGAACGCTTTATTAGGATGTAGAAATGATGGATTTATCGTCGTTGGAGCTTTCAGATGTTGTCGCCAAAAAGAGAGAATTAGTCTGTTTAAATGGTTTAATATTAGCAGTCGTGACTTTTTTCCCCTACTACTGCACATCCTCAGCTATTTTAAATGGGCAGCGAAGGACACAAAGCAGGACTGGTGGCTAACGCTTTCGTATTTCTTCTCGCCGGACCGCTGCTCGTACGGATCAGTCGCTTCGAGGTGGTCGTGCAGACACGCGCGATGTTACGGTTACGAATTGTACGTTAATGCCACTGCCGCTTTTGAGACATGTCCCGAGCACCCTTCCCCTGGCACAGAAAGTGCTCTGTCGGTGGAGTCAAACGCGAATCGAGCTCAATTGCAAAGTCGCAGTAAACAATAACTGGTTATCACATCTTCCTTGCAAATATCAGGAACAGCACAGAAAAAGTTGACAGTTATGCAGACAGTTTTATATATATATAATTTGACAGTAAAACTGTAAATATTTATAATTATACATATACATACATACACATATATTCTGTATAAATTCTGTATATAAAAATTCTCTCTGGTTCATGACATATTTGTAATAATTATTTTAGTAGTAATAGTAATTTTATACACACACACACACACACACACACACACACACACACACACAAATTATTACTATATAACCATTACTATATACACCAGATTATTATGGCATATGTGTTTCCTCAGGGTCAAAGGGTCCAGCATCTTATTACAATTATTACTATATATACTTTGTTACTTTATTTATATATATATATATATATATATATATATATATACACACACACAATTATTTTTACAATTATTCAATTATTACATTGATTATTATTACATTGATCATTATTACAATTATTGTTATTTATAACAATTATTACTATATATACTTTGTTACTTTATATATATATATATATAATATTCGTCTCTGGTTCATCTCTGAGCTCTATCTGGGTCCTCAAATAGCCGTTCAGAGATCAGCCTCGTTGTAGCAACTATTGTGTGTGTAGTAAGATCAAGAAGAAATCCAAGTTAACAGATTTAGCCGAGGAGGTGGCTCGGGTTTACGTTCTCCACTGGGATGCAGGCCTTCTCTGGATGCTATTAATAGTCGACGTGTAGATGAGATTATTGTTTGACATCATCACTCAATCTGACAACACTTACAGAGGTCCTGTGGCAGTCGGAAGCGTTACGGCTGCCTATAAAGTGTTATTTTACGTAACATAAAATGATAGAATGGGGTGAAAAACTGATGCCCTCGGGGGGCTGCGGGGTGTGCTGGTGTCTGCTCGTACTCATGTCTTAATTGCTTTATCAAAGTAATTAATTGGATAGTTAGTCGCCTCCCCTGGTATTTCAGGTGTAAAATAGGCCATAATTAAAATGTATTCTCTAAAATCCTCACGGCTTGAGCCTCGAGGAGTGGACTCGTGCAGCCCCGGCATTAACCCGTCACGCTGAACTTTTCAGGTTGTTCGGCAGTGATGCTTTCACAGGTGCTGCTAATGTTCTTGAAGTCATCTCCGTACATCAGTCCTCTACAGATAAAACATTCCGTAGCTTCACCAGATCATTACGGTATATGTGTTTCCTCAGGGTCAAATGTGTTGTATTTTATAGCCGTTTTCTCACGTTAGAAAAAACGCCCTTGTCTACACCTCCAGCTGACTCACAATTGTGGATCAACAGAATTGCTGCCGTTAAAAAAAAAGCAGGACGAGCAGATGAACAGGTCTGTTTGCTGGTGCTGCTTCACGATGGAGAATGACCGAACCGAATCACCAGATCTGTTTCATTCAAAAGAAAATTCAAAAGAAAGAAGTTTCTTCGAACGAGACTGGCTTTTTCCCCCAAAACTGTTTCACCAGTGAGCTTTTGAATACAGATAAAATATTCGATGGCTGCACAAAAATGTCCACTCAGATATTTTTCCATCAGTCACACAGTCAGTCCAATTCAATCGTGTAGATTCGCCAAAAATCGGATAAAAGCCGCGACCAAAAACAATACCTTAAAATAAACCGGGGACGGAAAGGTTAGGAAAAGCTGAGATCTCATGATCCATACCCTTCTTCACCAACTGCTTCATGAATCTCCTCTAAGGTGAACAACCTCAAATAGATAAGAGCAGCTGGAAGGAAGCTGTTCATCTTGAGTTGCCAAGATTAACCTTTGATGAACCAAAGAAAAGCAACCATAGCCTACAGGGGACAATGCTATATTCTGGATTTCTGAGTTCAGCAGCAGGTCAAGGCTGACTTCCATACTCTGCCCAGGTTTGCACAAACCCAAATCTAACTTCCTCCTCGCAACAATAAGTCCGTTTAATTACTTCTGTCTGGGGATCTTAAAATGTGGATGTGATGAGTACTTATTTCTTTTTATATGCAAACTGTCAGCAGGAGGAGGTTTAATTTAAGCATCCCTTTTGCCAGATGCTTTGTAATGTATGATAACATTTAACTGTCATGTTTAAATAGAAGAAATTAATAGGCACGTAGAAATGAAAATGCAAATTGGAATCCACACTTTCTAGGAGTCCTGCATCAGAGGTATATGTGATTCAACCTCTCTCTCACACACCAGTGACATTTATTTCACCAGCTAAATTGTTCCATTTCCTTTCTTGTTCTGAAGTATTAAGTGCTCTGCTACACTTCATCTTCAGAGCACTGTGCTGTCCATTCCTCTTGTCTCATCAATCCATGAGGTAATTCCCACCTGAAAACTTGCCTTTCCTTCTCTTTCCCAACTCATAAATTCGATACGTTCCCAATGTAACGATTTGGCCATTGCACAGAATGTGAACACTGCTTTTCCATCTCCTGCACAAATACTGCATTGTTACTCTTTTCCTTTCGTTCCCCTTTTCTTCCGTGCTTCACTGAGCTGTTAACTTGGATTTCTTCTTGATCTTACTATGCGCACAATAGTTTGCTACATTTACGTTTTCTCACCTTGTCCCTGATCAGAACTCTGTTTCTCCACATTGTTTTATAGGTTGAGGATTTGCAAGTTAATTTCTTATAAATTAAATATGCCAGAATGATTTTTTTTTTAAAATCGGTGCATACAGCATTCTTTTAACTGTGGGCATTGGAGGACTCAGAGAAGCACTGAAGCGATGGACATGTGACATGGCATCATTTGTTGGAACAGGTACACGTAGTATTACATTGTAGTGTTCCTCAGGATGCCATCTGATTATATTATATACATAATGTGGCCGGCCTGTTTTGCATCCCTCCTTCTGCAGATTGACTGTGATGTGGTGGGAATAATTTGGAATCGCCTCAGCACTCAGCCCAACTACAGGCAAACACTCACAGGGGAGCACTGTGATTTCGACTTGGCTTTATTCACACCGTACACAGCACTGTCCCCGCTGGATCTGATGACTTCCCCTAAAAAGGCAGGAGTTGGTCCTTTGGGCAGCAGGTAGCAGTGGGGTTTGAGCGTTCACCTTGAAATCAAATGAGCCACGTCTGAATTTCCATTCTTGTTGCAGCACCCCTGAGTGAGGTACTTACCCTGAATTCCAGGAAAAAAAAAAATGAGCAGGCTGAATAAATCGGTAACTTAGTGGGTGAAACTGAATCAAAAATGTCTCCTTTTTCTCCTGGATTTGCCCCACAGCTCTTCCACGGCCTCGCTCAAAATGGGACGAAATGTCCCCCTGTCATTTCAGCAGTGTTCAGCAAGTCCCGTGTTTACCTGCCTCAATAAAGCAAGGTCTGAAAGTTGGTGCAAAGCCGACAAGACTGCGTTATGGGTGCCGTGGCGCACGCAGGGGGCGGAGTCTAAACGCACAAGCAGTCTAGCAGTTTAGTCTTGTCCGTATTTCCTCCATAATGATGCAGCTCAGTGATGGGCACAGGCAGAAGGATGATGGAAGAGCTCAACATACGTACTGCGAGACACGTAAGTGGTGGGAAAATCTGATTGGTGTTTCAGGGGGATTACCGTTTTCTATGTGAGTGCAGATTGAAGTGGAAATAGATTTGAAAACAAAAAAAACATTAAATTAAAACAGCACACTCCGATGCTTTCTCTAACTTGTGCTCATTTGCGAGTTAGCTCTGAAGCCTCTCGTATTTCAGGAGGTGTCGTCACAGCTCCCTAGGGGGAGGTTTGCTGGCTTTCCCTTTATGTTCTAATCTCCCACCCCCTTAGTGTAATTTTCTCTGTGCCACTTACATTCCACAGTCTCCGGTCCTCCCTCACCAGACGTGATGTTTCCCCATCGCTCCTCAAGAGACCCAGGAAAAAACCGATTTCGGCCAAAATGGCCCCGCAGATCTTGTTTACAATATTTTGACTCCTTTGTGTAAATGACAGCGAGATGTTATCGGCTATAAGGATGAAAGGCTGCATTAATTGAAGTGTTTGTATATTACTCCACACCAAAAGAAAACGCACTTTTCACAGGTTTATTAGAACACCGTATTAGCAGGACATACAAAGCCAAACGTGAAAGATACACACACACACACACACACACACACACGCACATTTTTTAATTCTCCATATTGGTGTCCTTAGAATTAAGATAATTACTGTCATCCATCCATTCAGGCTGCTTCTTCTGGTGAGGGTCGCTGTGGCAACGAGCAGAGCACAGCAGGGCAGACCAGACCTCACTTTCCACAGCAGCGGTGCTCATGTTCTCTAGGGGGATCCCCAGGCATTCCCCAGCTAGCAGGGAGTTTTAATCTCCCTAGTATCCTGTGTATGCCCTGGGGCCTCCTTGCAGTCTTCCAGGGGCAGGTGTGCCTTGTACATCCCTCACAGGGGGCATCCAGGGGGCGTCCTCTCTAGTTACACAAACCTGGTCTTCTGACTCCTTTCGATCTGGAAAAGTGGTGGCTGTCTGCCGAGGACCTCCTCAGCTGTGCTGCTGGTCAACGTGGTGCAGTACTGGATCACAAAGACATGCAGGCAGGCAGGACGAATGACAAGGTTTGCGGGGCAAACTACGCTTCTCTGTTTACAAAGTGCTCAGGGATAACCGGGCAGTGAGGAGATGTGCGGGTGTCAGGGGACTTGAGGTCAAGGAATGTCAAGGATCCTTTACTTTCTCTCCTTCTCCTCACAGACTGCATCAAGAAGGGGGCAAAAGTGAGAGATTATTAGTAACTTCTGTACACACACATGCAGACCAGGTTTGGCACATTTTTTGTACCTTCTGAGTAAAAATGACCCACAGTGATGTGTATTTACTATCACATGGATTAATTCCTTTTTCTTCATGTTTAATCTCCTACTGTCGTCTGTCTTCCGCAAGCGTGGTTGTGTGTTTGCGTGTGTGTTTGCGTGTGCGCTGGTAAGCGCATAAGACCCTTAATAAGGTTAAATGATGAGTGCTACTTTAGCTGATCAACAGAAGAATGTGATCTTAACATTAATGCCCTAAAGACTCAGCCGGTGTCACTCGGTGACCTGCTGCCTTAGTGTTAACCCCGGGTCTCTAGTCCAACCCAGCAAAGACAGGGCAGTTGATTCACCTCCTTTTTGAACTTGATGTATTTCCCGTGTAAGAATGAATTAGTGGATTATTAGTGGTGAAAATGTGTGCCGTGAAAGCCATATGTCAACAAAGGATGCACCAAGCCCTTTTGACTCAGGGCCAAATGGCATTGGTTATAAAGAAACCCTCTCAAAGTGCTCTATTATTGCCTGGAATCGATCCCTTGCTGTCTCCTTGTTTATCTACTGCTGTGTGTGAATGTGTGTGTGTGTGTGTGTGTGTGTGTCTGAGTTTAGCATGAGGCACAGTGATACCCCTAGCTTATGACTCTGTATTACCTACCGCCACAACATTAGCAGATGGGATGCCAAAGAACAATTGTCATTTAAATACACTGCGATGGCCTTCCAATAAATCAGAAATTCAAATTCTGTGGTGGCCACAGGAGGGAGGAAGGAATGCCTATCCTTGTGTGTATGAGCTGCAAAGAAATCCTTGCGTTCAAATTTGAGGGGATAAAATTCACGCATCCCCAGGAAACACTTGAGTTCGTTTACATTTTTTTGTTTATCCGACACTCCAAAGCAGAGGACAGTGAGCATTAACTAGCACTTACGTTGGACCTTTAGGTGTGCTCTTGTATACCTTTGCTGAAGTCCACACGACGTGCCACAGTAAACTCCCGGCAGTCATTCGTCGATTTATGCAGGAGCGCAACGTTACACGTTTCCTCTGTCGCATCTCTACACCTAAAACTTTTCCAGATACATAGCATCCTACTCCTTTTTTCATGCACGGTCAAGTATACGTCAGCAAATCATACAACTGAATATAATTTTCACCCAAAGTTAAAAACACAAATCGTATTTGTGATGTTTGCTGCTTGGACTAGCCAAGTATTTTGTATGTAAATTATGACTATGTTAGGGGGACATCTACCAGTGCTGAGGAACAATTTCAGACTTCTGCCTGAGAAATGTCTCACGAGGGTTGATTTGGGGTTTGACATATAATGAAAGCACGCGGCTGGGGACATTTCCATCTAGACAACACTGTATTATGACCAGGGTTTTGCGGTGATTTCCAGTCAGCTGCTAGCAGGGCTTCCGAGGACCCCCGCTTGATCGCTATGGTTACAGAGACATGACCGTGATTGGCCTTGACTGGAGAAATCCTGTTATTTTATTAGTTTGCTGCAACGCGGAATGTTTGCTTTGGGAGCATGAACCAGTAGGATGTGGGGTTTTCTGAGAAGTCCTGCATGTCCTTTGGCTCTCACCCTCTTCACAGATGTGTGAGAGCACCCAGCAACAGTCTGCCTGACTGCTCTGTCGACTCACCTGATGCCTCCTGTCGCCCAGTTTCTCCCCTGGATCCATGCTAACAGCACACAGACAGGAATAAAACTCTCCATCACCCTCAAAGTCCTATTCTCATGCACTGAAGCTGCTCCCACCAATGTGCACGTGGCCCTGAATGCTTCACACATCATTGCTGAGAAACCCGCAATGCTCTCTGGATCTAGATGGGGGATCCCGTGCTCAGGTGCACACTACCTAGACAGCTAGTGCACAACTCGGGCTTGTGAGAAAATGCTTACTTTGAATAGCTGGAGGAAACACTGGCTGCTGAAGGGCTGAAAAGCAAACAACAATGGACTGAAAGCGTGACCCTTCAGCAGCCTGAACTCAGAAAACATCTCCCTGTCCCGCTGGGTTGATAAGCACCTCACTCACCCGTTTGGTCAAAATACTGAGCATTTCATGGGCATTCAAGGAGTGTGCAGGTTATATTTTGCACCAAACCGATGAATGGTTACTCTGCCAGAGGATAGAATGCGTTTTATTCGCACTGCTCTCCTTTTCCTCAGAGGAGGTGCGGACAAGTTGCCCGTGATCTGTGGTAGCTTCTACGAGCTGATGGAAGGGGCAGCTTTTGTTTTTCCCATGTATCGATCAATCGGTGGAAGTGCGTGAGTGTCCTCAGTTGCTATTTGAGGGCAGAACACTTTATCCCCTACGAAACAGACATTTGCTTATATTTCTAATTTTAAAACGTGAACCAGGCCTTTGATGATCCTTTGCTGTTGTTCGCCTTACCTTAGTAGGTGGCTTTGCACAAGGGCACCATTATTAGGCTTTCCAACCTGCGCAACGTGGACAGGGCGCTCGTGTCGTAAAAACATAGAGGTTGTTCCCTGTTGCGGTATAAAAAATGCGTAACTGACCCACGTGCGCCATGAGGTGATAGCGGCGATTAACTGTTCCTCACAAACAAAGCCCGGTTCCTTTCACAACATCCCTATTGCTGAAGCGAAGGGGGACATTGTGCTGGTCACCGTGCTTCTGGGAAGGACACTGCTGGGCTTCCCCGTCACCAGGCAACTCCCATGTGAGGATCAGAGCAAAAAGAGGAAGTCTGCAACCAAATCACCAGCTAAAATATGATCTGTGAGGCAGACATCTGGTGGGGATTTAGCTGTTGGTTGACCATTTGGCAGCACTGACATACAAACCTCAGGCAATCCAGACCTGATGGGCCGGATATTTCCCTCATCTGGCAGTCCAGTCCCCCTTCGGGGAGTCGGGGTTGTGTGAGCTCATTAAAAATATTAACAAAATTATGCTGATGAGTCCAGCTATACTACAGCTGCATAGTTATTCATCCAAAGATCTCTGCTTGGAAGGCGGATGGAAACTCGTTCCCACGAGGTTGTGATTCTTAAACACCTTAACGTTTTGTTAAGCGGTCTGCAGTTCTTCATCTTGTGCGATGGATGGATTTTTGCCCCGTTTGTTCAGTTTTTACAGCATTTCATTTAACGCAAAATCGTGGCCTGAAAGCAGAGTGCAAAGTTTCATGGGTGCACAGGCTGTCGATTATGTTGCTTTCATATGTAGACTAAGTGCGCAGGTAGCGGGACACTGACACACACCTATTACTATGTGCATGAACAAAAACAATAATCTAGTCCAAAAATCCAAAGCATAGCGATTAGTGATCAGCAGTTTTAGTCACCTAACATTTCAGAATCACCTGAGGTGTGTGGGGTGTCGATAATCGAAGAAAAGGCCTATTTGACAGGCCACTGGGTAGCACAACTGTTTGGGCCTTTGCTTTGCACTCAGGGAACCCAACTTCTGGTGTTGTTTTTATTATGTAGGCCTCTTCACTAAGATATGCACCTTGGGTTACTGAAAAAAAAAATCCTAACTGCACACTTGGACGAATTACTGTAAGTAGCTTAGTATTCATATCTTTCACAGTATGTTGTTCTGGTGAAAACCATCAGCAAAAGCCGTAATAGATCACAAATAAGTCCTGTTTGTTGCAATTTAGTATAACGTTAACGTGATAGTTTTGATTCAAAGTAGCATAAAATAAATAAATACATTGAACTTAGATGCAAGGACGTTTATATATGCAATACAGTGAAACATACCGCATACGTAATGTCATATATCCGGTATGACATTGTCTTTAATGGCTTTTTAGGGTGATCGTGGTCACTGGGTGTCAGGCTACGAGGGGTGGATGGGACGTCAGTCAGGTCAAGGAGGTCACACATGTACAAATTCTCTCACACACGTGCACGCGGAAGGAAGTTTAGAGTCACCGATTCGTCTGAAACACGTCTTTGCACTGTGGGTGGGGACACAGGAGCACCCAGAGTAAATCCAGCCAGACCGCAGGATTTGAACCTACATCCACCACTATGAGGCAGCAGCACTACTCTCTGTAACACTGGTAGACATATATGTTACACGTTCCATGTTAGGAGTAATACATTTTCAAATAGCACCTTTGACTTAAATGCCTGATTTAGCATCTCATTTTATGTGTCAATTTTTTTTCCTGGCTATTCAGGTGCGTTCGCAAAGTCTTAACAAATGTGTAAAAATCTCAGTCCCGTGGTTTTTCTCAGTGTATTTCTGATACTGTACTGTTACTGTACTTGTACAGGTGGTTGTGGTAACATCTGCAGTTCACTTTGATTGTGAATAATATTCCTAAGACATTTCTCAGTGGAAGTGGGGGGGGGGGGGGCTTAGAGATCTGGGCATAGATCCAAGTGTGTCTTGTAGGGCAGGCTCAGCTGGGTCTGGCTGGATACTGGCCTGGTCTCCTGGAGCTCTAGCCGTCTGCTGTTTACGCTTGCCATCAGCAGGGAGGCCACCACAGGAAGAGGAAAGGAGACAGGCGAAGGGGCCGGCCCACCTCAGGAGGAGCAGGGCTGCTCACATCCCTGATGGCTCAGTGTTGATCAACAGACTGATTTTATCTACACTTTATCTCCTGATGGGTGGTGCACAGAGGTTTGGAACTACATGGGTTTGAGTCAGCAGTCCTGTCAATACTGCTGTCAACTGCAATAACAGTTTTGTAAACGCAAACTGCTACTGGAACGACCATGTATATCCCTGGGGGGTGAAATACATGCTTAAGACCAGAAATTTTCAGGCTATCAAAACTGTCACCGTCAGATGGTATTCAGAATACAGAACACAAAGAAACGTGGAAGCCTTCTTACATCTTCCACACAGATTGTTATTCAGTCATTTCCTAATAATGGGAGACGTCAGTTTCCATCTTTCATTTCAGAGGCTGGAAAGAAGCAAAAAATATACATAGAAAACAAATCAGTGCAACGCATTCCACGTTACTGATACACACGCCCCGTTCATCCACGGGAGACGGATAATGCAACAGCACCATTGTAATTCCCTCATTTTTCCTTTATTGCTTCTCTCTTCACGTCGATAAAACCAGGAGACGATCGCAGCCAGATGCTAGAAATCAAATTCACAGCACAGACGTCAAATCCACAGCATGCTTGTTTTTGTCTTGTATGCATTCACGCCCATGCAGGCAATTCACAGTAAGGAGACGATGCAAGCACACGACTTTTCGCCCTCCATGTGCTCCCCTGCAGCGTGCTCTTTCACTGCTGCCTTGCCATCATCCTCCACCACTTTTTTTTCCCAGCCTGTTGCAACAAATATTTGGCTTCCATTGCGGCAGCCATTTCGTTTACAAGCAAAGGAACTCACCGCTGAGAAAGAACGAATATTTTACAAAATGAGCGTTAATATTTATTCATTTTGATGGTGTCTTTCTCCAAAGCGACTCACAGTAATAGATTTATGCATTAAGCTATTCAACATCATCCACCCTTTTGCACAGCTGGGTGATGTCAATTGGAGTAATTCATGGTGAGCTCCTTGCGCAAGGGTATTACTGCGGGGATTTGAAGCCAGGTCCTACAACTGCAGCTTATGCTACTCAAATAGACGCACCTTTTTCCACCGGACACGCCAATGCCAGTTGGGTCATTGTTGCACCGCACCCCTTGAGATTCCCTGTTGGAAAACAACCTCCCCCCAAAGGGAAAGCAGTTTGTGTGTTTTCTCCAACGCTTGGGCTGCAACACTGCGATAAGTTCATCGGAAGGGATAGGAGGAAGGAAAAGGAACGGGGCTGTCTCCGTAACCGACTGAACATACCTGCACAGCGGGTCTTAGCAGGAGGTGTGATGGCTGTGAAGTCAGTGGCACAACTTGGCTCTGTGCCTGTGGACAGAGCAGAGCTACAGGTCAGAGTAAGTGGATAGCAGGTAGGAGGCTTGTGGACCAGCACTCTGGGCAAAAAACACAGCGTTGTGGTTACAAGCCAAATCATGGAGCCTCTGGCATCATCAGCATGCAAGTGCCATGACCGATGACCCTGCTTCGCATCACAAGATGTTCAGAAGTAACCAACGCAAAAAGTAGCTTTAACAACAATGATAGTTTCTACTACTTTCTACTACTTCTACTCTATTCAGCCTATAATGTCACATTAAACATTCAAATGTTCTGACACTTGTTAGTTTAAAAAAATACACGCGCCTTGCCAGTGCGGAGAAAATAAGTGCAAAATTCACAATTGAATTCATGGTAAAGGTGGAGATTTTAAGTGATTAGACACATATAACAGTAAAGGAGAAGCTTTGAGGTAAGATCATGATTTTGAGTGTTTAGTTCTAACTGAACGTCTGCATCGACTATGGCGAACCTTAAGATTTCACCTGCAGTTCTGCTCACGTGGTCTTAAGGTCCATCTGTTCTCCCATCGGGTACGTCAGCCAAGGACTGTCGAGGAAGATGACGCGCCGGTGGTCTGCAGGGCGTATTTCGTTGCTGTACGTGAGAGTGTATATGTGCATGGGTCTCTGTGAGGGAGATGGGGAAGAAGTGCCCGAAACATCAACCAGCTCCTTTCACTTTCTCTCGTCTCCATCAGCCGAGGGTTACAGCTGTGAGTGCTGCGGTGAAGACCCTCAGGCCAGTTGTGCTCTAAAAGCTCTCTGGTGGAGCAGCTGTGAACTGTGAGAAAGAGGAGAAGCAAAAAACCAGTAGAGTGGCTCTTACTCAAACAAGATCCCGACCGAGGGGGGGGTGTCAAGGCCTAGGCAAGACCTCACCACGCCTGGATAAACAGGGGTCTGCTCACTGAGTTCATCCAGCCTCACAAAGAAAAAATAAAAACAGACTTAGGGGATATGGGGAATAGTGGCATACCGTGGTCACAGGTCTGTTCGCAGACGTGCAGGTACAATGGAACCTCTGCACCCAGCAGTTCATTTTCAATATTTACATTGCGGGTATTTTCTGTTTGAAAAATGACCTGGTTTGCCTGAGGCAATGTAAACAATCGGGGAAACAGTTTTCAGTTTTATAATTGAGCTTATGGCAACCAACCGACTGTCGATCGGAACCAAAGCTGGGGTTACAGCTTTGAGTCGATTTTCAAGAACCGATTGCTCTTGAACCCTTGACAAATTTGTCCACACTGAATTTCTCCAGGAAGAAAAAACACTCCAATTTATAAAGGGATGAAATACTACAGCTGGACAAAAGCTGGATAAAACAGTAGAGAACCAGATAAGTAGCAGATTAACAGTGAATAATAATAATAATAATAATAATAATAATAATAATATAGATCTAGATCTAGATTTACTAGATCTGGTGTGGCTAGTATATGTGAAAATGTTCTAATTCTGTTCAATACTTTGTTGCGCACAAAAACTGTCAGATATCATAGCAGCATCTCGGTAGTTCTCTTTCAGTGCCATCTGAAAAGCCACCTGTGTCCCCAACAGGTAAATAAGCACAGGGCTGCCAATTAAAAAGACAATCTGGTGCACTGGGGCACATATGTTGTTCATTAGCCACATCTCAGGTGTCAGGATCAAGGTCGCCTCTCGCTGTGTCCGTATGCCATCGATAGAGAGACCAGGCAAGACACGTTCCGGTTTGGGAAAGCAAAGCCTGGGCAGAGATCGTCGGAGAACATGGCGATTGAAGGCACACGGTCAACACGAGCGAAGCGTGACGATTGTCTTCTCTCCCCATTTTGCTCCCTCACGCTGTTGGCAACAAAGAAGAGGGAGTTGCCCGAGCCCCAGACGGCACAGTGTGGTATGTCATGGTGGCCAAGCTCACATTTTGTTCTACCCATCAATAAATTTGATATGTGTTGCGCAATATTTCAAAAAGATTTTCTTGGCGTGGGGTGGCTCTTTTCTATTAGACATGAATTGGTTTGTTCCCGTTTTAACTTTTTCTCCTACGTACTCAAACTTCCGCGCGCAACTCGAGGATAAGCGGTGCCGGTAATCGTCCCACACATCCTGTCTTTTTTGCAATTTGATTTATATTATGGCAACAGTCGATGTATACGCAGTTACCGATAACTTGTGGTCTGTAAGTATATTTAGATGTTTGAACGAAACTGTCTGAAGTTCAGCCAGCTTTTCGAGGAACAGGCAACAGACGACGGAAAGAAGGAGGAGAAAACTCTGATTTATCTTCGTGACCGTCGAAGGTTTGGTGAACACAGAAAATGAAACAGAATATATATATATATATATATATATATAAAGAAATAAATAAAAACACCTGTTGTACAGAAAGAATTCACATGCAATCCCAGATGACTAATAGGGCCGTTGCCCTTCTCACTCTTGCGTGAAGCAGTTTAATGTCCAACTAAACCCCTGAAAACCTGCTCCACCGAAGCTTATTTCTCTTTGCTATTCTTTCAGTTGTCTCTCGAACGCCGAGCGTCCCTGTCACGCAAAGGATACCATCCTCAGTTCTGTGCTTCGATTTGGCCAAGAATGGAACTCAGCAGGATGGTGAACCTACTTCTTACAAATATTGGTTCTGCTCCTGGACAGGAGAGAACGAGCGTCACATCGCAGGGCGCCTGTCCACTCACGTTCGTTTTTGTCTCCTATCGTCTCTTCATTTATTTAGCAGAAAACCCTCCGGGATGCGAAGGGACCTTTTGGAATCAAAGTGCATTTAATGACAAACCTCGACGTGGCTTACCTTTTTTCCAAAAACTAGCTTTCTCGCTGCCTAAATAAAATGTCGGATGTAAGACCCCTCGTGACCCGTGACAACACAACAGATGCACGTTTTAAAAAAGTAATTACAAAAAAAATCCCATTATATCCCATTATGGGTACATATGTGGTTTGTCATCATCACAGCAAGCGATCTTCTGTTTAGGGTTATTCCCTAGTTCAAATCCCACTCTTACCGTTGTGCCCTTGTTGTGTACTCCAAATTGCTACCATAGGAATATATTGCTGTATAAATCGGTAAATTTTCGCCAATTTACAAACATTGTAAATCACTGCGGGCAAACATCGGCTAAAAGACGGTATAGTAACAACTGCTGTCCCCGCTATCATCGGCAGTGGCAGACAGCTTATTTGTTTGAAGTTTTTGTAAGATTATACAAGCATGCTGCAGTTTAAATATGCTATATACGTACTTTATATGAACACTTTCCTCCTGAAGAGAAATGGTACTGAGAACCAAAAATGAAACTAATCACAGTGCCAAGACCACATGGGGCAACAAAACTATTTTTTTTTGTTGAGCTTTTGAAACCAAGAGCAGATGTCAAATGATGTATATTGAATAAAAGTATCTGTGAAGAGTTGTGAACTGTGTGTGAGGGAAAGAGGCAGCAGAGGCCTACAGGAGAGAAGCGGAACAGGTGCCACAGAAACGTAGAGGAGGAATATGAAAGTAGAATAGGAGAGACATGAGAGAAATACAGAAAAGGTGTAGAAGCACAAGACACAGAGGACAGGAGAGAGGGACAGGCGGGGAACAGGAGAATAACAAGTACGCAAGAGGAGTAGGACAAAAGACGTACAAGAACGATGCATGAGAGGTTCGGGAGCAGCACAAGGAGAAGGTGTAGGAGATGTACAAGGTAGAGGCAGTGGACAGGTAGTAGTAGAGAGGTACAACTGAGGAAGAAGAAGAGAGGAAGAGGAGAGGACCAAAAATGAGAGAGAGAGAGAGAGAGAGAGAGAGACAGAGAGAGAGAGACGGCAGCATTATGAGATGCGACAGCACAGCCTCCTGCAGAGTAATATTCCCTTTATTTTTTGCCTTTTTATTTCTACCTTCCTCTCTATGAAAGTTGTAGGAATTTATTGCGCTTTGATCCAGGATGCTATCAATGGTATTTTTTTTCCCTTCAAGTTATATTAAATTAAATTTTTAAAGATACAGAACCTTCTGCTTTTGCAAGGAAACAATAGTGCGTTTCCGTGATACTCACTTTAGTAACACGGCTTTGCTGTTCCAGTTATTTGTTATATATGCCGAGATTTGTTTACATTTATTTATTATCTGAGTTGACAGTCAGAAGTACTGGAGCAGTTTAATCGCTCCAGTTAACAGTTATTTCTTTTTTTGCACATGTCAGACAGGCATGTCGTGGGTTGGGATCGACGGTGCATGCAGATGGACCGTCTGTGTGTATCAGTGTGTATCAGGGGTGAGCAGATGTTGCAGCTGTGTCAGGATGGAGCGTCCTCGGCGCTGGAGATGACGCAAATGACCCAGCTCCACCAAAAAAAAAAAAAAAAGTGTTTCAAGACGAACATGGCGGCAACTTAACACAGGAGCAAGATGACTATTGTTGTCCAAGACCGGATTCAAGGCGTTCTGCCCAAAAACGCGAAGGGGAAGCATCTCGCCGCGAGCGCAGGACCTCGTTTTCTCGCAACATAA
Organism: Arapaima gigas; assembly: GCA_900497675.1. NCBI lineage: Eukaryota > Metazoa > Chordata > Actinopteri > Osteoglossiformes > Osteoglossidae > Arapaima > Arapaima gigas. The sequence goes on from UFQX01000984.1 coordinate 78,518, forward strand.
AAACCAGGAATCGGAGGGTGGAGGCAGACCACAGCTGGTGAGCGGAGAGGGAGAGAGCTCAGCCCAGGAGGAAGGAGAGGAGAGAGGAGGCATGTTGTCACAGGGAGCTGGGTTTTCCTCCGGAGAGCCATGGAGGACGGGGATGTGACAATGCGGGGCTTAATCTCTTTTTACGCACTAACTGGTCGGGAATAGCGCACGATCGACGGGTGAAGACAGCACCGGCGCTCGTCCAATCCAGCCTTTAATAGGGGGAAATAAGAGGAGACAAACCCAAAGTCAATGAATATTGTGGCAAAGGAGCCCTCACGGTGGAGTCGGCCAGTGCTGCGCTTTTCCAAAATATGACCAGAGGTGCTTGGATGTGTCGGAAAGAAGATGACGCTTTAAGAGTCTGGTTCGCAGCCCGAGTGAACGAGAAGCCATTCGCCGATCCGGAGAGGGCCCAGAAATGGCGACTGTCCCTGGCGTCGCTGCTCTTCCTCACGGTTCTGCTCTCTGACCACTTGTGGTTGTGCGCCGAGGCGAAGCTGAAGCCGGACGAGCTGTCGCCGAGGGACACGGACGAGCGCCCGGCAGCGAGTCGCGGCCACGCGCCCAGCCTCCATTTCCCACCCAGCAGCCTCCCACCAAACGAAAGCGTTACTTTTCTATGGGATTCCGCGAAGGGTTTGTGGGGACAGGGAACTTGTCGCCCAGACAGTTCGTCCGAGAACTGCTTCACTTTTGATGACGCCAAGTCTCTGTGCGAGGGCCTCTCCGGCGTACAGGGGATGCATTTGAATTTAAGCGATTTGTATCTTTCTTTTTGTAACACCTATTCCCTTTTGGATTTGTTCTACGGGTTGTCGAGGGTGGACAGCTTGAACTGCAGCCTTGACATGGTCAAGGATGGAGATGTGATGGGATGCAGCCGGTGCGTCCAGGCGTACCAGCGCTTTGACCAGCAAGCTCAGGAGATATACGAGGACTTCGAGGTCATGGCTCAGAAATACGACACGGATGTATATTCCGTGAGAACGTGCATGGAAGAATGTAAGGTACGGTGCAGATGCTTCATTTCCCCCCACGGTTCCTCCGGTTAGACGGCCAGCTGTACGGATGCCGTTACAAAACCGAGCCAAGGTTATTACAAGAACATATCCGTAAACAGAACCGTTTATGGAGAAACAGAGAGAGAGAGAGATCGCGATTATCGCTTTTAGTTTAATCACTTTTGCTGCTCTGTCGCCCACGACAGGGGGTTCACCCCCTCCCCCCCCCGCCGCCCCTCAAACTCCACGGGTTCGTGGATTATAGGTTCGCACACGGTCGAAACAGAGTTGACAGCAAAATGAATAAAACCTCCGTTCTTGTATCGTGTCTTGCACTGTTTATCCCGCCTTCTAATAATCCGTTTAAACACAGCGGAGGTCCAAGTCATTGGCGCGTGACGTGTATCTGTTTGCGTTTCTTATGGATGACCGAGGGCTTCTCGCGTTCAACAGTTGACACTCGGTTATCTGGTGACATGTTTCCGTTTTCGTCGTGTGTGTGTGTGTGTGTGTGGGGGGGGGGGGGGGGGGGGGGGGGGGCCCCG